>APFE030228346.1:38629-56159 GCA_000404065.3 Pinus taeda
TAAATACTTTTTAGAACAAATATTATCTTTAAAAGAACAAAAAAAATGGGTCACAAATATGTTGGGTTATGACTTTGAAATCATCTACAAAAAAGGGAAGCAAAATGTTGTTGTAGATGCACTCTCAATAAAGGGTGAGGATGTGGAAGCATTGTTTTGTGCTATTTCTATTATCCAACCAGATTGGATACACGAAGCAAGGGATGAATGGAAAAAGGACGAAGAAGTGTGGCCACTCATTCAAAAGTTGCGGAAGATCCCAATTCAATTTTTTTTTCCAGAACTTGATGAGGAAGGAAAAATCATATTGGAACCTGGAGAATTCATAGAAACAAGAACCCGACAGCTACGAAATCGATCAATTTTAGAGTATCTCATCAAGTGGAAGAACTTACCTGCGGAACATTCGACATGGGAGGACAAGAATTTTGTACAGAAGCATCAAGAACTACTCAAGCATTGAGGACACCACTTTTTGAAGGAGAGGGGCATGTTAGGACCCTATACTACTAGTGTAACCCCTTATTGTTACTAGTACAACCCCCTTATTATATTTTTGTGCCCATGTAGTCCCCATATTGTTATTATTGTGCCCCATAGAATCCCACTATTGTTATTATTGTGCCCTTACATTATTATTTTTATGTCGACTTTGATTATATTATGACGCCTTAGACTCCTATATATAGAAAGGAGGTCTTGTCATTTGTATCATCCAAGAATTATTCATTTGTGTAATGTAAAGGAGGTTGCCCCCTCGAAGAGGCTTATTTCTAAGATGTTGATCTATCTTTTCTATCTTTTTGTGATTTGGTTTCATAACAATTTGAAAACAAGTCTATACATGTATCTGAACACGCTACAAGAAAAGGTGTTTCTCGAAGTACAAAAAATGGTGTTTCTCATGGGATTTGGTACATTGGAAGAGTTTAAAGAATAAGAAAGAAAGATGGTAATAAGGTATTTGATTATCATAATGACAATGATCTTTTGGATAGGTAAGAAGGAGTTGAGCTTCAACTTTTTTGGCACAATTGAATAAAGGGGCACCACATTTACAAGTATGATTTGACAAATCATATTTTCATATAACTTGAAGTTGTTGTAGCAATAACCAACTTATCATGAAATATTAAGGATGACACATACAAACTAGAAGAAAGTGATTATAAAATTTTTGAAGATTTTGTCAAAAATCCAAACAAGGTAGAGTTTTCACATAGTTTTCATAATATTCTACTTGCTTTTTTCCTTTTTATTAATATCTTGTAGATTATTTATATAGTATTCTTCATTGTGTCATTGTTGATTTGTTTGTAGTAGTTTTATAATCACTTTATAATTTCTGACCTTAGGTAAGGTGAATGGCTAAGGCAATGAAAAATTAGGATAACTCAACATGCTATTATTGGAATTCAAATATTTCTTATTTATTTTTCGATTGGATATTATAGTCATACTTTGTGATGGAGTGGAAACAAGACATCAAACTCATTGAAACTTTTAAAATGATGAAACAAGTTTTTGTATATCACATTTTCGTGGCCATGTCTATGTGGAAGTTGATCAATAAAGTGTCAAATGTGACAGATACATTGACCATTTAATCCTTGCATCCTTCTTTGTTCTCTTAGCTCTATTTGGTGTTCTATTTCGGGGGAGATGCCCTTCACCTAAAACCAATAATCTCAATTTGTCAAGTAGAATATGTTTGTAATGTTTTGTCATTTGATTTTTTTTTCCCAAAAGTTATACTTGATAACAGTTAATAAATTACATTGAGAATACTCTTCTTCATTTTCTATTTTTTGGATGTATGAGGTTGGTTGCATCTTAATGATTTTTCCTTATTGTTTACATGATATAGGTTATAAACAAGGATCTCTGCCACTCCCTATTTTTATTATTATTTCATCCATGAACCCAAAATGCTTTGGAGTGCTACAATTAGTGGTCTTTCCTTTGGGTACTTCGTAAAAAAACTTTGAATAAATCTAATCATAAGGAATGACTTCATATTCATGGTGCATTTTTTAAAATTCAACTATAAGGTATTTTTGCAAGAAGTTAAAGACATTGATGTGGTATGGATTGATATGTTTTTCATACAAAGTCGCAGAACAAGTTTTTGTACAAGAATTATCTAATCCAAGTTTTTGTAGTTAAATAAATCCCCTTCCTTAAAAAATGCATGACCATGTATTAGAGTAAAGATAGTGATGAAAGTAGTATAACACCAAACTTGAACTCAAGGCCACATTTTTACAATGGCATATCCCTATGTTGAGATGTTAGTGCACTTATTACTTATTTTTGGATCATTTGTGATTTGTAGGTATATAAGAGTTCCATCATGTTGCCATACTAGGAATAGAAATAAAAATGGGTATTAAAAATTCCATGGAAAAAATGGATACCTAGGATATTTGGTAAAAATAATGGTTTTAAAATTGTAAGATATTTATTTGAAGGGGGGGTCAAACAAAAGGACTTTTAGGGGTCTTTTTCAGTATTTACTAGAACTATGGGTATCTATGAATGTGTTATGACACATGTTCACTGATGGAATCCCCGATGTCATGATTGTATAGGAGTTATATGATATCAATAATGCCCACATGGCCTCATCAATACCAAAGTGTTTCCATTGCAACTTTACCTATCTAATGACTTGGTTATAGATTAATGTTACTTTCTTGTAGTAAAAATATTTTTTCTTATTCTCAACACCATAACTTTTCTATATGACTAGGAATTAATATCTATAGTTCACCTTCTAAGTGATTTTGACTAGGGTTTGATGGTGTTACAACCCCCTCATTGCTCCCCCCCACAAGGGTTATAGTTCTCTTCATGCCAACCAACTTATGTCTATATAGTAAGCACTTTATTATAGTTAGAAGACCAACCTCTAAAATATCAAAATGGTATGACATATTTCTTATAATTCTATGATTGTGTATTGTAAAATGATTTTGGATTTGTTCAGTGTTCTTGAGTCTCTCCATAAATAATCTAACTCTATAATTCACGACCAAACCAAGTGACTATAATAATAAAATGAAAAACTTATTTTCCCAAAACTAGAACTTATCTCATAGAATATAATTATTTTTGTGACCATAAAATATTTCCAACTTCCTCTAATCCTTGCTTAACAGATTTTAGTATAACTTAAGATGAATATTGATTTAGAAATAATTATATGAAAATTTCTTCCAAATTATAATTTTTTCATAAATAAACTATAAGTAATTGACATTTATAAACTTTGAACAATTATTTATAATCATCACAATCTTAATACAAAACTACTTAACAAATTTGAAATTCCTTTTTTTCCATTAAGATGATTTGCTAAAAGAAAAATGTCATCTACATGTCGATGGAGGCTGATAAGTAACTATATGAGATCTTTGTCTACATATAGGTGGAGGATAATTAGTATGCATACAAGTTTAGGCATTGATTTTTCACAAATTTTCCAAGTTTTACTAGTCCTTGACGTTTCCAAGTTTTTCTAGTCCAAGTTTACACTTGCCACTACTTTTAGAATTTTTTTGATATTTTCCCTAATACCTTCAATATGTTTCTTTCTAGACCTTTGGCAATGTACTCCTCAAAATGATATTTGTAATATCGGGGACACATATAACAATTACAAACAAATATGAACATAATCTAGTTGTGTTAATATGTTATAGTCAAAATTACATTACACTTGCTAAGATTCTTCATAAGGCTCCAATTTTGGCATTTATTTTCACACGGTTCTAAACCTATTCTAGAATGTTTAGATTGACCTCAGGTTTCATGTGTGAAGCACAAGCATCAAAACTTTGTTACAGGTTGAATTTTCTGGACTGCCAATTTTGGGCATAATTCTCAAGGTGATGGAAGTGAATTTGAAGATTTTGATACATGGGTTTTATTCCCAACATAGAAAAGTATCAGATTGTTTCCTGAGATTCATCATGGTTTGGAATATATGTGTGGTTCTTTGAGACCAATTTGTAAAAATGCATAATTTTCTCAGATTTCCAAATCATGCCCAAATTTGGGGAAAATGTAAAATCAATCACTTTAATAGTATGGGGAATTGATATCACTTATTTTCAGATTCTAAGAATCATCAAGTAATATCTCATATATATTTTGGGGATCAAAATCACCTAATCTTGTGTTATAAAATCACCATTTACTATTTTAAATGTAACTTGTAGTCACCCAGATCAAAGATTGGGAGATTAGTTTTGATCCACCCAAACCTCTCTTTGTACAAATATTCAAGCTCGTAATAGAGCTATGGGATTGGATCAAGGTTTGGCATAGATAATTGGTTAAGAGCTTCATTATGGCAACAAACTTGAGTGTTGCCTCTATGTAATAGTGTTGATTTTTCCTTAATAAAATCTTGCTAATTCTTTAACTTTCATGCCTCTTCTTAGTATTTTAATATTTTAGGTCTTGGTTAAATGGTATATGTATTAGTTTACTGAGCTCAATATTATATTTCCATATTGCTTTATAGGTTTTAAGTTCCTTTGAAATGTTTTGTGTCTTTGTTTTACTATGTGTTGTTTCTTCATTGTATAAAGCTAGTTTAGTTGAAATTTATTGATTTTGCATTGTTTTGATTTGAGGCAAATATTCACTATAGGAAATGGTCATTGAAGGAATGCCAAATAGGGATATAACAAGGATCCCCTCTTGTTAGTGTGAAATTTCTTGGAAGGTGTACCAAAAACACTACGCTTAAGTCACTAGGTGGTAAGTGACCCTAACAACAATTTGATAGCTGTTGACGATTCAAATCTGCAATAAAATGGAAAAACCTGCAACAAAAACATATACGATCGAGAATAGCAAATAACACTAAAGATATCCAATGCTATAACCTAAATGGAAATACTTTAATTGAATAAATTCTTTATTGATAACCCCTGGTGAAGGAGATATACAAAAAGGGTTTGTAAATCCCCCTTCATGGGATGGTCCTTTGATGTCCTTGATGCTTCTGTAATTGATCTTGTATCTTAATATGTAAAAAAACCCAAACAATGTGAAGGAATCAAATGGGAGCTCAAAAGAAAATGGATGATAATAGTGAGGATGTTAATGATTCTGGTGAAGAATGAATGTAAAGCCCTCCTATTTATAACAAAGTATTGAGTTAATCTCGAAAATGGAGAATAATAAAATAATATTGACCAAATCAAGGTCTAACCATTAGAAATACTTTATTATATTTATTGGAGAGGGAAAAGATATTTAAAATGGTTAAATATATTTATTTAGAAACAATTAACACATAAAATGATTTATTAATTATTTCGTGAGGATTAAGAATGGTGTGAAATTTAAATAATTATTAATAGTGATTTAACAATTATTTCAATAATGGAAATAAGAAATAATAAATAAATAGTGATTTATTTAATTATTTCTAGGGGATTAGTCAAATGTGACAATGAATAATTATTTAAACAATGATTAATAATATCCTAGAGAAAATTAAATAAATAATAATTTATTTAATTATTCTCATGAACTTTTTGATTTAAATCAGAAAATAATTTACTAAAAGCGGTTTACTAAATTATTTTCCACAATGAAAGTGATTTTACTATGGTAAATTAATCCTACATGGTGTATTTCAATTTGCCTAGTTAGAAATGGCTAGGTGATCACTTTTTGGTGATAACACCTCTCATAAAGTTACAAGAATTAATGAACCATTTTCATCACAGATTGTATCTTAAAATCTTCATGACATTTTGTTGTCCTCTAGCCCAATTCGTTAGTATTAATTCCCCATGCTTTTTCTTCACTTTCAGTGTTTACTTTCATGAAACTAATGTCCTGAACAAGAATATCGTGTTTATCCAAATACAAATTGTTGTTGAGTGCGTGAACACTTGCTTATGAGTAGCCAGAGATTGCATTCAAGGGCCTTATCAAAGGATATGGATCAAGGACTTGTCAGACAGTCTTTGGTTTCAAGTTTGAATTAATTTCCTTTCCAAATGTTTCATTTACTTGCTAATTCGTAGTAGTGATTGATGGACTTAGATTAGATTAAACTTTGATTACGCATATACTTTGATAACATCTCTAAGTATTACGATCCTGGATTCAATAATTGAATGTTGGTATTATAAGCTTATATGTTTCATCCAACAAACATATTAAGATTCACTCTGATTTTGTTAGAGAAAATATTACAGAAGAGCAATTGGAATTGTACCAAAAAACAACTCAACATATATATTTACTAAGATTTTACCTCGATATAAATTTCAGAGTCGTAGGCTCCACCTAAATGTTGGTAAAAGTGTAGTTTGAAGTTTTGGATACCTACTAGGTGGACGAGTGAAAAGAATTTCCAATTATCCAAAACATATGTTACTAGGAATGTTAAACAAAATGGGAAACATGATAGGAACAAGAAATAGGGCTAGAGATTTTTGGGGATTACAAAACGTGGACCAACCCATTTCCAATCATATATTGAACAAATAAGATTGATTATTAATGTTATAATGTAGTGTTGGGATGTGAGTGGGAATAAGAAAGAGAATGCGAATGGGAGGACACACAAGTCTCCTAGTCAGGTTTCTGTTAACATATTCCAAAATCAAATTTTCAATGTCAAAGTTCTCCTTTGTTAGATCACACTTCTTCTTCAACCCCACCCTTTTGTAGATGTCACAATACCTTCAACCTAGCCACTATTGCAATCCCTCCTCACTACACATGCTTCAACCCCCTCATGACTTTTTCTATGGATATTAGACTTTGATGGTGCCATAAACAAATTTTGTGTAGGTATTATGGTATTGTACTTAAATAAAGATTGGATTTATTTTGTATTCAAGATCAAAGCATAAGTTTCCATTGACAAATTGATAATATCCAAGCACCTTTATGATGGTCCAAGAGTATGGCTTGAGCAAGCATATACAAATAATTTTTTTATCAAGAGTATTGTTGGCATTATGATGTATGTGTTGTACTTGATGGCAACCCACTTGTAGTAGAACAACTCTCTTGTGTATGGTAACTAGATGAATCTACAGAAGAGATATCAAATGTGATAGAATGCATGATAGGAGTGTTTACAAGTGTGATGAAATGAAGGGCAACTTCAAGGAATCAGTTCAAAAAGCAACTCACTCAGATGACAGATCACAGTACTACAGGTTAACAACACAGAGCTACAGATCATACTACATAGAATCAAGAAAGAGAGGTATACACAGGTTCACCATTGGCCAAGCCATGTACTCATGTGGGTTCACTATATACAAGTCACGTATACGTACACACGCACTTTCACAAAAGGAAAAGTGCGTATACCTTGGAAAACTAATTGTTTGGTCCAAAGTATTTGGTGCATGGTATTTTGATCCATGGTATTGGTCCAAGGTATCGGGTCTGAGGTATTGACATCAGGTATTTGGTCCAAGGTATTGGTCCTAAGTGGTTTTGGTCCATGGTATTGAGAAAGGCCTAAAACTATAAAAAATGGAGAAGATCATTAGACCAAAGTGTGCTAGTATCGAATATCTGATATAGTGTGAGATCTAATATGCAAGTTATTGGCTTATGATGTTGTGCTAGATCTGAACCGAGGAAGAACCTTAGAGCTTGATGAAGGATAAGACCTAATGGTGTATCATGATCTTAAGGCTGGAAGTGAATTATCTTTATGTGGTTTGATCGTATGTCTGAATAATTGGCGCATGTTGTAGTATGTAAAAATGATGATCTGGGTCCTGAATAGTGGTTATGTTTAAATCATCTTTTACAGATATGTACGCAGGTTCACTTCAGAAAAGAAGCGTATATACGTTGGTTCTTCATATCAAAACAACGTATACATCATAAATTTGATTTGCAGATCTGTACACTGGTTCACCTTAAGGAAAGTGCGTATGCACGCAGGTTTGACACATGGAAGTAGCGTATACCTTATAAAATATATTTTAGTTGCTTCTATTTGCTTTTGCAATGTTCTGGGTTATTGCTTGGGTTCTGGTTATTGTATTCTGGTGACAACATTCTGAATGATTAGATTAACGAAGTGATTGGTTGATTTGGTTGTGGTTGGTTCAAAAGGAGATTGGTTGATGTAGATATATTTGATGATGTTGTTGATGGATCCAGTCTGAAAATTTATTGAACGTGGTACCTGGAAAGGTTGTAGCCCTCTGTAGGCCGACACCTGCGTACTAGTAAACATATCAGCTAGTACAAGAGCTAGGGGTTTGCAGCTCCCTTCCAGTAGAAGCTGGAGAACGAGAGAAGGTTTTAGCCTTCTGCAGGTAGAAGCCTGTGTACTGGTATAAGACTGCACCAATACAAAATTGTAAACAAAATTATCTTATTATTAAAAGAAGACAAAGACGATTGTAGGAGGTGGTTTTCACCCACATTGGGTTTCCACCTTATATCTTGGTGTTCATGTGTGTTTGTGATGCAGGAAAGTGTTCTCTCAGCGGACAGAGGCAACGCCTCTATCCCTAGAGTGGGTCTAGTCACAAACAAGGACATATCAATAATAGTTTTCCTTAAACAGTCAAAGTTGGAGGCCTACCTCAACCAATGGTCGATGGAGTTCCATTGCGCTGCTCCAGCTTTCGCTTCCTTCTCTTCAACGAGTGATCAACCTGAAACAATGCAAAGGAAATACAACAAAGCACGTAACCGGAAAACAACAATGATCTATTTACTCACAAAGTCAAGAAGTCATGAGCTATCAAGTAGATTACATACAAGACATAGGAAAACATCATTGATTGCATTAATAATGAAATAAGAGTAAGCTTACAACCAAAGTCTTGACATCACAAGCCTTCTTAGAGGAATCCAGCCAGCATGTTCTTCAAGCATTCACTCTTTGAAGAAGGATCTTCCAACATACAAAGTCTCTCTCTCTTACTCACAAGTTTTACATCAAATCAAGGGCACTTCACAAGCTTCCACAAGCTATCAACACTCTCACACTTGTTCACACCCACACCAGCTATTTATCAAAAGCACTAACAGCACTGCTTAATCCAACAATTTACCAACTAGCTGATCATAGCAAAGGTGAGTGCTTAAATAGGAGAAGGAGTCTCCATGAAAGGTGGAAGAGAGAGCTTATCACTAAGGAAGGTAGCATAATTGACGGAACTGCCACACCAGGGAAGGAACGACGATACAAACTAGGCTAACAACCAGGTCTGGAGTCATCCAGAAGGCTAACTATTGGAACAAATTCACCCAATCTGGATCATCGCGGGTACATCACAGAGCTTCAGCGCTGACATCGCTAATGAGCAGTGTAGCCAATCAGATCATCGCTAAAGATCACAAGTAACCTCGCACTGGAGCATGAAATCAGACCTTCACGGGAATCAGATGTACTTCCGCATTGGCAGTGCCGCTGGACTGTTTATGAGCACCCTTCAGCTCGTATATTAGGTCCATAGTCGCGATGAGGCAGATAACTTAGGAAAAGTGGGTCAATTGGCAGCATAAGAGAGCATTTGTTCAGTATGAGCATGTTTGACTTGGACACATGACACAGTAGATGGACTGGTAGTGAAGACAGTGACAAATTACTGTGCAACAGATGCCCCCTAAAGTATGAAGCCCGAGAGAGTGGGAGGGGTGAAATGCTTTACAACACTAACTGAGCTAGAACACCATCTGAAAGAACCTGCAGGCGCAAGTACAACTGATATCTCTGATAGGGAAATACATGTAGTCTAGGCATGGACGCAGCCATCCAAAAGACATACGAACTAGGTCTGTGGTATGGACGTAGCCATCCAGCTAGTGAGACCATGGTAATGATAAAGGTATGGTCGCAGCCATCCATGAAGACTCAGGTATGGTCGTAGCCATCCATCAATGAGTCATGTTATCATGAACCAATCCACGCAGCCCGAACATGTGTAATCTGAGTTCGGGGTCTTGAACCCAACCGATCATAGTACAAATTCTAACATGCGAATAGAGGTGCTGAATTCGAGCATGAGAGAAAATCGCTTGATTACCGGTCGATGACGCAAATCGTTAACAAGCGTGAGAGAAACCACCAATAATGTCAATGGTTCTCAAGGCACCATCCAGTATCATCCACGAAGTGTGAAGAATGAGCTGAAGTCGAACACTCGTGGAATCACCCAATCGACGACCAATGATGAAAGTCGACCGTCAGGTGCAAAGAACTTGCCATTGAGGCATGGAAGCTCCAAGGTACCAAAAGGGATCTCTAAATCAATCTCCTGGATAATGAGATGATGTTGACAGGAGACGATCTGTCGCAGGAGGGCCATAATGTTTCCCCCATCAAAAACACGAGACAAGGAACAAGTGGTAGATGGTGAAACAGAGTATCAGAGGAAAAGGCAAGGATGTAAGCTTCAGAAGGATTATACTCTTGAGCATGTCGGTGACACGACTCCAGAAGGTGGCAGCATTCAGGTACCAGAGGATCAGAGGCTAGATGGAAAGAGCATGAATCAGATGGAATGAGGCTAACTGACAACTCAAAACCCGCGAAAGGACAAACGACGATGTATGGATATCCCAACTTGACAAGAAGCAGAAGTGTCGATGTTCAAGAGTGACTAGCTGCCATAGACAATCAATGATGATATCCAAATTTTCCCCCACCATCGCGGGCGAGTACCCCAATTATTTTTGAAAACAAGCTTGAAGGGGATAGCATATGCTTGTGATATAAGTTTGACCTTTGGTATCCAACCTAGTAATAATTTAACGAGCCCTAGGGAGGAGAAGCTCGAGTCTCGTCATGGTGACGAGTCCAATGTCATCAGGGTTTAATGAGTCCGACATAGGTAAAACTCGGAGTCTTTTTCATGTTTAGAGAGTTTGAAAAAGACACAGAAAAGAAAACTCCAGGGGGGTCCTTTTTCGTAAATTTGTGTCTCTCAAGCTCGAAAAAGTATAAAATGATACTCGAAAGAACTGCTTGATCATTACGATCAAGGAGTACTTTTCGTGACCAGTGATCTCGACCCGAAAAAGTAAAAAAGCGATCGAAGTCACGTCGTTTCATAACCAATAACGAGCCTGAAATGACAAAAGCTTGGCAACCTTTTCACGTTTATACGGTCGGAAAAGAGCTTAAAGCAGACCGCCTCTTGTTCCATTTAACGAGTTAAAATGGAAAACTTGGCAATCTTTTCATTTTTCGAGTCAGAAAAGAGCGTTAAAGACGACTTTACGGACCAAGTGCACATGTGACTCCACGACCTGTAGTTCTGCACAAAGCACGCCAAATGTAAAACCCATTCGACATAAATAATTAATGTATGCGAAAACATAATTAGCACCCAAAACTCCAACTAACCATGCAAAAAATGGTAAAAAACCCACATCATAAAGTGCAATTTTTTAAACATTTCAAAAAATTACTATAAAAAAGGGGGGTAGTTCATTTTTTTTTCACCATTTACACTGTTCAATTTACCATTGGAGAATTTGGAGCACCAACCAGAGCTAATTTCTCACGCTGATTGCGGCCTCATTCGTTGACGGTTCGTCGTGAAACTTCTCCCAAGTAAGTAGTCGTTCTCTTGCACTTCATTTCAATGGGTTTTTTTTTATTTTTTTTATTTTATTTATTTTATTTGCATTTGAGCGTTAAACATGTGAGTTTGAATGGGTTTTTGAATTGAAGTCCACCACTCAGTCATCGCGGGTATACCGCTCGGGTTCGCGATGACCGAGCGTGACTTACACGTAACGTTCATCGACCATCGCGAGAATTTGATGTATTCTCACGATGACCGCGAGAAAATTGAACTATGAACTTCATGCCATCGCGATTGTTTTAAAAACAATCGTGATGGCAACGCAAAATCATTTTTTTATGCAAATTACGGATTGAAATTTATGAACGAAGTTCTAATTTGTTTATTCTCATCATGCAGGGCATTATGGCTTTTGCCTGGTAGGAACGAGTTCACGATGCCAATGATGAGGAAGCTTTTGCTAATGCCGGGTGCCGAAACACTTTATGTGAATGCAGACTGCTAAAATTCTTCCTTACTTCGCACCTTCGGGCCCAACCTGATTTGCTAGAGCTGATAATCCGTGCATGGAACCCAATAGACGGGAAGTTCATAATCCGAGGCCGAGACATTGAGTTCGATGCAACATATATATACTTTTTGATCGGATTGTCCCGTCGTGGTGAGAGGCCAATTCTAGAGGGCCAACGTCATGGGGGCGATTCACTAGAGATGTTGATGGCACGAGTGTGCCCCCGGGCACGCAAAACAAAGAGCGGGAAGGTGGCAATCCCAACGGTGGAAGACATAGTTCTTCGTGTAGTTTTGTTTATGGCAACCAGGGCAGCGGGCTCCCAAGCCCAACACGAGGCATCGAAGACCCAACTACGGTTGGCTCTCGAATGCCTTAATCCGACCATGTTTAACAGGGCAGAAACGGTGACGGCTAATATGAAGAGACAACTTAACAACTGTCGTCGAGGAGAGACGAAACAGTTTGGCTATGGATCCATCTTGATCTCGCTCATGATGGAGCGGGTGCTGGCACTACAGTTGCAAGATATGGTGTTGGATGCACCCAGACCACGAGAGCTCAGGATCACACGGTGGGCCCACGTGATGCCATGAGGAGGTGGCAGATGCCTAGTGGCATGGGGGGCAATGTTCTGTGAGTGGTTGGAGCGCCAGACTATCTTTGTTGAGGACTGGCCATATGCTGGGATGGACTTCCGTGCAGATCCCAATATGCAGCTACCCCCTAGCGAGCAGTGGGATGATGGCAGTAAAGCACTTGATCACGCTATTTTGTATTTTATATTTTATAATGTTTTTGGAATTTTTCATGCATACGTCCTAATAGGTACTCTATGGTATTTGCAGATGTGGGACCAGTGAGACCCGTAGGCTTGGCTCCAGAGGCACGGAGGGACCCAAAGGGTATCAGGGAGCTAGCCTTGGCTCCTCCAGCTAGCGATTCGATAGAGACAATGGCCCAAAATCTCGAGGGTCTGATGGTGGGGATCCCTGATTACATGGGGATCGAAGAGGTCGCCATAGAGTTCCAGATTCACATAGTAGGGGTGATTCCTAGGTTGCACCAATTGTTGAGACAGGTTGCACGAGCGGTAGTGTGCTATAGGAAGCATAACCCACCACAGTAGACACCTAGGTTTTATCCTACTGATTTTTGAGAGACATGTGTCTCGGATGTATGGAGAGCATAGACTCTATTTGAACATATACATTTATTTTTTGAGCGCCTCGATGCGCCACGCGAGATATATATATATATATATATATATATTCCTATGGTTCATTATTGTGTTTTGAATGCTTCTATATGGTGTTTTGATTACATGTTACACAAATGTCTATCTAATAATAATTGGCTAATGCATCAGTTAACGTGTTTAATCGTCTTGGAATGTGTTGATACATAATAAAATCAAAATTCCTTTCTAACAACTTAACATGTAAATACAACCTTAAAATCCGACGATCTCTGACGGAATAACGCCCATTAAGCTGGTGGACAACAAGCTTAGTGTCCAAATTCACAACCAATGCACGAATGCCGAGGTTGATAGCCTTGGTCAATAGTTCAATAACAACACTATATTCAGTGACATTGTTCGTGGTACAAGCCAGACAAACGCCTTGAAGGTCTACGAACTCATCGTGAGGATGGTAGATCACCCATGCCGCAGAAGATAGGTTGCGTGTACTATGGCAAGCACCATCAACGAAACCAACGTAAGGTGTACCAGACATCTGCATACGAAGCAAAAAGACACAATAAGCGGCAATTATGCCTACACACCAAGCCAAAACATGAAAATACACACACACACAACACACCTGCTGAAAATACACGTATGTACAAATCAAAGTGCAAGGGGTTCATGCATAATATTTTTTCAGATAAAGCCCATTTCGGGGCTTATCTAGAGGGTTCCCTTCATAATCAATCAACTCATAGGCCCCTTTTTGCAAGATTCGCTTTACAATATAAGGCCCTTGCCACATAGGTTCGAATTTTCATGCCCCCAGCTTATCATTCGCTTGATCATAGAGTAGGACTAAATCTCCTTCAACAAAAGAACGAGGATGAACAGTGTGATTGAAGTGAGTTTTGACTCTCTTCTTCTGTGCTTCAATAGCTAGAGAGGCTAGTCAACGAGTCTCGTCTAGTTGCTCTAGGTAGAGAAGGCATTCTTCTACCAGAGTAGTGTTGGGGAGTAATTCAACAACTAATTTCAAAGAAGAGATCTCGCACTCAATGGGAAGGGTAGCCTCCAGACCATATACCAATTGTAACGGGGTGAATCCGGTGGCATCCTTCACTGACGTTTGGTAGGCCCATAAGGCGGAGAACATCATCAAATGCCAGTTGGACTTGTGCATGCCAATGGTGCATTGAAGCATGGTAACTAGAACTTTGTTAACAGCTTCCACTTGGCCATTGGCCTGAGGATAGTATGGTGTCGAGCTATCATGCCGCAGGCCCAACTGGGTCATTAACTCAGTCATCATGTGATTACGGAAATGTTTTCCGTGATCAGTCACGATAGCCTGAGGGACTCCGAATCGTGAAATAACATGATTGAACAAATATTGCATCGCTGTGTGACTTTCTTTAGATAGTGTAGGCATCGCCTCGACCCATTTTGTGAAATAATCAACGGCAATGATGATATACCCATGCCCCACGACCGAGCAAGGGTTACAGGTCATATAATCAATGCCCCATTTGGCAAAAGGGCTGACAGTAACAACAGGGTGCAATGGAACAGGAGGCGCGCGCATTTTCTGTTGGTATATTTGGCACTCGTGACAAGAATGAATGACAAGAACGCAATCCTTGAAGATGGAGGGCCAAAAATAACCAACACGGAGAATCTTCTAAGCAATGGCATATCCGGACATGTGACCACCATAGGCGCCATAATGGCAGTCATTTAGAACTCGTTCGACTTCCTCGAGTGTTAAACATTGGCGGAGGACAGAGTCGGCGCCGAGTCGGTACAGGGTGTCCCCAATAATGTGATAAGGTTGAGAATGATGGCGAATGCGTCGCTGAGCATCCTTGGAAAAATCGGGACGAAAAGAGGATGTCTGAAGATAGACAATAATATCCCCGTACCAAGGATCGAGGGTACTAATCAAGAATATATTTTCATCTGGGATATGGTCCTCTAACTGAGAGGGTGCGGTAGCAGATGGCAGAGAGCAGAGAAACTCAGCGAAGACGAGGGACTTCTTAGACTTGGCAGTGGTGAACTCCAATTTCAAATCTTGGAGGATGATAATCCACTTTGAGTATTTGCCCCCCAATAGCTGATGTGACAAAATGTACGTCATCGGGTTGCAATCAGAAATCACCGTTGTGGTGTGCAATAGAAACAACGGACAATGCCAACTTCTCGACATGGGCATAGAGAGTCTCCGTATCAAGTAGATTGTGGCTGAGATAATAAACGACATGCTCAGTACCATCATCATCATCTTGAACTAGAACCATGCCGATAGTGGTATCAGCAGCGACTAAATAAAGAGTGTAATCTCGGTGATAATCAGGGGGACGTAACAAAGGAGCAGAAACAAGGAGAGCCTGGAGATGCTCGAACGACTCTTGGGCAGCGACATCCCAATGAAAAGGGGTGTCGCGTACAATAACCGCATATAACCTTTAGCCACTTTGGCATAGTTCAGAATGAATTGTCGTAAAAAATTCGCTTTTCCCTGCAAACTCTACAATTGTTGCAAAGAAGCAGGGGGAGGGAGATTCAGGATGGCTTCAACTTTAAGAGGATCCAAACGGATTCCCTCTCGGGAGACGATGAACCCGAGAAGTCTGCCAGACTCGACACAGAAGACACACTTATGTGGATTGAGCCGGATGCGGTAGTGTCTACAATGGAGAAAAATTTCGCGAAGGTGGGTGGGATGGTCTTTGCGTCTTACTGAATGAGCCAGAAGGTCATCCGGGTAAGGCTGCATAATGTGTCGAATATCATGAAACGCGTACGACATTGCGCGTTGGAAGGTGGCACCGACATTCTTTAAGCTGAAAGGGAGCTTCATATAAGCAAAAGTGCCCCATAGACAGATAAAAGCAGTCTTGTGTTGATCGACAGGGGCAATATTAATCTGCTTATAACCAGAAAAGCCGTCCATGAACAAGTATATTTCACTCCCGGCACACTCATCAATGAGATGGTCAATGAAGGGTGTAGTGTAGGGAAGTTATCTTTGGGACAAGCTCGATTAATATCACGGTAGTCAGCACATACCCTGATAGTGCCCTATTTTTTTAGTGACAGGGACAATATTAGAGACCCAGTCTGTGAGTGGGATGGGATAAATAAAACCAGCCTTAAGAAGTTTGTCAACTTCTGCCTTAATAGCTGTAGCCTTTCGGGGGTGCACGGAGCGTAGACACTATTGAACAGGTTTAGCACTCGGATAGGTAGGTATCTCATGCACCACAATGCTAGGATCGATGCCAAGCATCTCTTCGTAAGACCAGACAAACACATCACGAAATTCACGAAAAAGACCTGTATAGAGCTGAATCTCCTCTGGAGTACAAGTGACTCCAACATGGATGTGCTTGACAATCCCTGGTTTAATAGAAATGTCGATGGGCTGAGTTTGCGTGATGTTCCCCATGTTCCCTTCAGAAGACACTTGATAGATCTAAATAGGTGTCTGAAGAGGTTGAAAGGGGAAACAAGAAACAAATCGCTCAAGACAAGCAAGAATTTCCCGATGGGTAGGGAGAAACGAGGAACGATGGTGATGAACAAGCCAAGGGGGTTCCTTGAAAGACATAGTCTCAATGATTGCTTTGTCAGAAGGAAAAAGTTCCTGTAATGGGTCTAAAGAAGCGCTATCTCCAAGCCAAGGGGGCTGCATGTACGAGTCGAGAGTCCTGCTCGGAGGAGCAGGTTCAGAAGATGGAGCCGATGTAGAAACAATATCGACGTAATTGAGCTCGGTAGGACTCAACGACATCTCATCACCCCAAGATTCTATCTGATCAATAGGAGGAAGAACCCATGGATCAGAGCGAACATAAATCATATTAATGGGAGTGATGTTGGGAGGTGGGAGTGAAAAAACACCCATGAGGGCGGGATCTTTAAAAAGTCCAGCACCCACACTCTCAAGAGGAACCGAGGTATGCTCCACAAAAGGCACATTGCCATCGGAGGAAGAGGCGAAGAAGGAGAGCTGGTCCACTGTGACGATCTTCCCCTGATGAGGGAAACGAATGACACAGAATAGAGATGAAGCCACGGCTCGCATGGCATATGTCCAGCTTCGTCCTAAAAGGAGGTTATCAATTAAATTGGCATCGACAACTTCGACCTCTACTTTGACCATCTTTCCTTCCAATGTAATAGGCAAGCGTTGGAGTATACCATAAGGACGAGACTCTCTCCCATCAAAGGCTTCCAAGGTCGTAGGAGACTGGCTCAGAGTCGGAGAAC
>APFE030228346.1:57663-86842 GCA_000404065.3 Pinus taeda
CTATCGGACCGACAAATGAAGTTGTAAACCAGTCAGTGAGAAGTTGATCGGGAATCCAAAACTTAATCAAACGGTGACATCGTCTCCATTCATGAATATGATCAGAGATATGTGTGGCTGTATTCTATTTTAAGGATGTCAGGAGATGTGTGCCCGTTTCATAGCGAATCGGTAACTGAAAATGAGTTAAGAATGCCATAGCTAACGAGTTGAAGTCCTGAAAAGATCCACGAGCTAACTCAATATACCACTTAGGAGCAGAGCTAGTGAGGGTATGTTGAAAAAGGCGAAGCCAGATTGAATCATCCAGCCATGAATTTGACGAACACCATAGATGATACGTCATAACATGAGCCTGGGGATCTTCTCCAGCTTTACCATCAAACTTGGGACAATCACCTAGAATTTTAGTTGGAATCGACGTCCAATACGGATTATGAAGAATGGGATCATTTGTTAGTTTGGACATGTCCGGTAATTCCAACGTTGCTAAAAAGGGTAACTGAGGATTAAAGGACATTTACGACCGCAGGTAGGAGGTAGTGCCAAAGTTCCATTCAGCTGTTTGTTGCCCCCATTGGTTTTGTCTGGACGGATTTGGCCCATAGGGGTTATAGATGTAATGAGACAGTTGACCCTGGACTTGCCCCCCAACATTCCACAGATTACCAACTTGGTTTGCATGAGCAACATAGGGTTGCTAGAAATTCTGGTATGAACTCACCTGTAGTTGTTGGTCATTTTGATATGGGGCAAATTGGGCTTGTCCTTGGGATTGCTGGGTACCATAAGGTAGTTAGGCTCCAAACTGGGAATGGAACCAGAAGAAGGTGGGGCACTTAGTGTGGGATTAACAACACCTGCCGTTGGGCCACTATAGGTAGGACCAGCAAAAGTCCCGACAATAGTAGTGACCAGTAAAGAGGCAGTGGCGGCCTGACAACAGGGGTTGAAGAAGCCACACAAATAGTTGGCATGGTCGGAACAGATGTGACGGACACATTGTGAATTTGAGGTATGAATGAGTTCGAAGTCAGAGGGACGGTACGAGACCATATGGAACTTGATAAGGGAGACTTGGAACCAATGATGTCTGCCAAAGCATTATACCTTAAAGGAAATGTGACACCAAGGGAAGTAATACGGAAAGGTGAGGTTCCTGTTGCACGGAAAGGTGAACCTATTTTCGTAGGAATAGGTATTTCACTTTCTGACGCAAAGGATTCTTCACCAGAGACGGGAGTCATCTCATCCATGTCGGAGGAAGACATCGAGATTGAAACACTAGGAGGAGTAGCAGGAAAGTCTTCCTCAGAAGGCTCCCAAACGGGATTCCAATTAATATCGTAAGACTCGTCCTCTGGGGCGCGGGAGTTAAGCAGTTGGATACTCGGGATAATAGGGAGAGTATCACTGACAACCGGAACCTTGGGAGCGACAGAGGATGGAGACCCTTTGTCACTTGGAACGGGAGACGAGATCGATGATTCCGCCAGGATGATTCACTTCAAAATCCTAGGAAAACTAACGAGAAAGGACCCTACTCAAACTAAGCACAAACAAGATCTAACCGGGTAAATGTGAACGTGGCCAAATAAATTTTAAGACACAGGAACAAGACTTGACCTTTTCATCTTTAGAGAGTCGAGAAAAGGACTAAAAGATGACTCTAGTCACCTTCGAATATTTAATGAGCCTGAAGTGACAAGTGCTCAGATGGACCTTTTCTTTTAGGGAGTTCTAAAAGGAACGAAAGTGACTACTCTGGAGAACTAGGCAAAAGGTTTACCAAACAACTCGTAAAACTGTATATACACCTTGGCAGTCATATGAAAACCAAGAACTTTCCGTACGACAGTCAATCTTCCCGAACACTGTGTTACATGCATTACGGTTTGCAAGGCGGCAGACATGGCTTCCTAAGGATATAGGATGATAACCTAGTGGGGTCTCCCAATATATACTCGACGGCACGTGGGAGCACAATTCCGTACTAGACCGCTATTGAGTCACAGAAGGAGGAATCACCCAACCTTGAGTGAAAACAATAATGACTAGGTTTAACGATGCCAGAGCACGTCTCTAGCCTAGACCTCTAAATAATGAGCGTTATGTTCCAATGCGTTGTTAGTTTTATTCAGTTCATTTTAAGGTTGATCTTGGATTATGTTTCAATTTTCAAGCCCTACCGTATGTATATAAAAAAACCTAGGATGCAACTAAAATGAGTGAAATATCTTTTTCCTTCGATGAACACCTACATACGAGAGGGTAGAGAGATCATTCCCAAACCAAGAAAACCAAGCTGAATGAATGCAATCACACAATGCATACAAACATCAATTCCTACAGTGCATGGGGACTACTAATGAGAGATTTTATCATTTGCTTTTCAATATGCAACCTTGAAATGCAATTTCACTTTCACTTCTGCACACTAAACAAATGCAATCTTTTGATTTTTTGTTGTTTTTAATTCAAAGAAGCAAACAAGCAAGTGTGAAAGAACTGGTTGATCCAAACAGTCATGATCTACGTTCGGTAGTGAAAAGAAATCGAATCAATACCAAAGATTGGTTCAATAGCTGTCACTAAAAATCAACTAGAAACAAAGAATGAGGAAGGCTCAATCAAACCAACAAGAGGGCTGTAAATGAATCTTGAACAAGCCAGCAACCAAGACAATTGAGTTAAGGAACTTGAAATAATGAACTAGGTTACACGGGCAAAAATGCAAAATTCATTCAACAAAACCAAGAAGGAGTGCCTTGACCATAAACAGTGACAAACAAATGACTGAGCAAGAAAAAAAGGGCAGGGGATCAAGAGGACTGGCAAACTCACTAGCAACTAGCGCTGATAAGGAGCTAGCTGTAGCAACAGAGCACTATCAGTGCGGAAGTACACATCTTTCCCGCGATGATCCAATTTCCAGGATCGTCGCGACTGTGTGATGTTATTCAACAATGCGCAGGATATTACAAAAGCGTGACCGCGATGTCAGCGCAACTGTTAAATTAAGTTCCGCGATGATACAAAAAGCAATGGCAAATAAGCCAAAATCTCCCAAACAAAAACCAGCCAGTCTAACAAATAATAGAGGGACTTCCCAGACCAACCCAGGGGACCTAGAAGACTGCTAATTAATCCCCAAAAATAAAGAGATACGAAATCAAAATCAAAACAAGAGCAAAGAGAAGAACATAGGATAGACTCCCCAGCGGAGTCGCTAAGTTGTGATGCAGGAAAGTGTTCCCTCTGCGGATAGAGGCAACCCCTCTGGCCCTAGAGTGGGTCTAGTCACAAACAAGGACATATCAACAATAGTTTTCCTTAAACAGTCAAAATTGGAGGCCTACCTCAACCGGTGGTCGATGGAGTTCCATTGCGTTGCTCTAGCTTTCGCTTCCTTCTCCTCAACGAGTGATCAACCTGAAACAATGCAAAGGAAATACAACAAAGCACGTAACCGGAAAACAACAATGATCTATTTACTCACAAAGTCAAGAAGTCATGAGCTATCAAGTAGATTACATACAAGACATAGGAAAACATCATTGGTTGCATTAATAATGAAATAAGAGTAAGCTTACAACCAAAGTCTTGACATCACAAGCCTTCTCAGAGGAATCCAGCCAGCATGTTCTTCAAGCATTCACTCTTTGAAGATGGATCTCCCAACATACAATGTCTCTCTCTCTTACTTACAAGTTTTACATCAAATCAAGGGCACTTCACAAGCTTCCACAAGCTATCAAAACTCTCACACTTGTTCACACCCACACCAGCTATCTATCAAAAGCACGAACAACACTACTTAACCCAAGAATTTACCAACTAGCTGATCATAGCAAAGGTGAGTGCTTAAATAGGAGAAGGATTCTCCATGAAAGGTGGAAGAGAGAGCTTATCACCAAGGAAGGTAGCACAATTGACAGAATTGCCACACCAGGGAAGGAAGGGCGACACAAACTAGGCCAACAACCAGGTCTGGAGTCATCCAGAAGGCCGACTGTTGGAACAAATTTGCCCAATATGGATCATCGCGGGTACATCACAAAGCTTCAGCGCTGACATCGCTAATGAGCAGTGTAGCCAATTAGATCATCGCTAAAGATCACAAGTAAACTCACGCTGGAGCATGAAACCGGACCATCTCAGGAATCAGATGTACTTCTGCGCTGGTAGCACGGCTGAACTGTTTATTAGCGCCCTTCAACGCGTATATTAGGTCCATTGTCGCGATGAGGCAAATAACTTAGGAAAAGTGGGTCAATTGGCAGCATAAGAGAACATTTGTTCAGTATGAGCATTTTTGACTTGGACACATGACACAGTAGATGGACTGGGAGTGAAGACAGTGATAAATTACTGTGTAACAATGTTTCTTATGCGTGATGAACTGTTATGTTTTTACTACACCTGGTTACTATTTATATGGTTCTGGTGCACTGATTAAAGATCAATATATGATGAATTAACTAAATCATAAGTTTGCTGGATATACACTAGTTGCAATAAACACAATTGCATGTATACGCGAGTTCCCTTAACTGAAGTAGCGTATATGAATCTGATTATGGAAATGAAAGATTCACCCCCCCTCTCAGTATTATTTCCAACAATTGGTATGAGAGCAGGTCCTTCAGAAGAAGCTTGATTGCTTGAAGGAAGATCCATCATCATGAGTAATCAAGAAAGCGGGGGATCCATCAGATCGCTAATTTTTGATGGGAACAAATTTGTTTATTGGAAGGTAAGAACCACAACCTATCTTCAATCTCTTGGAACAGATGTTTGGGAAATCATGGAAGGAGGATATACATTTCCATCAGAAATTCCTACAGATGCAGAAGGTAAAAAGCAATATGAAACCAATGCCAAGGCCGTCAATACATTATTGGGAAGTCTGTCACAATCAAATTTTGTGAAAATTATGCAGCTAAAGTCAGCCAAAGAAATATGGGACAAAATCGTTCTAAGCTACGAAGGAGACTCTCAGGTAAAACGTGCTAAACTGCAAACTCTCAAAATTCAACATGAAAATCTCAAGATGCACAATGATAAAAGTGTAGCTAGTCACTTCTTACGTATAGATGAGATCATTAATTGCACGAAGAATCTTGTTGAAGAGATAAAGGAAGTTACCTTAGTTGAAAAAGTTTTAAGATCCTTATTTGCTAAATTTGAATCAAAAGTATCTGCCATAGAAGAAAAGTAGGATCTACAAAATATTATTATGACATAGCTTCACAGAATATTAACTACCTTTGAGATGAGAAAAGGAGGTCCATCAGATATGAGAGAAGCTGCATTTAAGCTTCAGCAAAAGGAAAGGAAGAACTCCATGAATCAAGACATATTTCAGAAGAAGAAGAGGAAGCAAACTTTGTCAAGAATCTTCAACGGGGTTCTGGTTGATTCAGAGATAAACTACCTTTCAAATGTTTTGCCTATGGTAGAGTCGGTCATTATGTTGCCAAATGTCCTCATAAAGATAAATATTATAAAGGGAAGGAAACTGCAAAATGGAATAGAAAACTAAGTGTAAGTAAAAAGAGCTACTATACTCATGAAGATAGCGATGGTTTATCAAATAGTGATGAAGATGAAAATAGTAATGACTATAGACTTCTGATGGCTTGTGAAGATGATGATTTTTTGGATGCTTTAGATGAAGATGAACTTTATGAAGAAATCTCTAATCTTAAAATCTGTTTAGAAGAAAAGAATATGATTATAGATACCTTGACATACCAACTTGCTGAAAGAGAAAAACACAATGAAAAGCTAGAATGTGAAATTGTGGGTCTAAGAAAGGATCTTGAGAAAACAAAAGCTCTCAATATTAGATTTGCTAAAGGATCAGAAACCTTAAATTAAATTATCAAAGTGCAGCGCTCTCCTCTGATAAAGACAGGTCTTGGATACACTGAAGAAACATCTCAATCACAGAAGTCGTCAACCTCCACGAAAATCTATCTTGATGTAGCAAAGAGCAGTGAACAGTTCGACAATCGTCAGCAAAGGCATAAAGAAGATCACCAGGTGAATCAAGCTCAATTTACTTCAAGGATGAACAAAGGTCACAATCAACCTCAGGTAAATCATACTCAATCTGCTTAAAAGAATATCAATAGAAATACAATCAACAGGTCACTAGGAGGAACTTCAACTACAATCAATAGGTCAGTAGATTTGATAATCGCAAGAACTTCTTCAATGGTCAATTTTTCTCATGTCATAATTTTGGACACAAAGCTGCTCAATGTGTTGCTTACAAAACTATCATGACTAGAGAAGCATGAAATCAAAGGAATGTGACATGGATCAAGAAAAGTTCCTTTAATAACTTTTCTCTTCTTGAAAATGAGATAGAATGCTCAATCTGTAACAACTTTGGCCATGAAGAATCTGAATGTAGGAGTAAATTTCGGCAAATAGCTCAAAAAGGAGCAAACTCCATTAAATCCCAAAATATGGAGAAAGAAAGAACCACAAACAGAAAGATGTGGTATAGCCTTGTATGCAGAAGGACAAGAAAACCAGTGGTACATCGATAGTGGATGCTCAAAACACATGACGGGTGACAGAGAAAAACTACACTCATATAATGCCTTAGAAAAGGAAAACAGTGTCTCATTTGGAAATGACACTCCTGCTGTCATAAAAGGTAAAGGCTCTGTTTTCTTGAAAGAAAAATTTAAAGTTGGGAATGTTATGTATGTTGATGGCTTAAAGCATAATCTGTTGAGTGTGAGTCAAATGTGTAATCAAGGAAATGAAGTAGTGTTTCGATCAAATGGATGTGTTGTTCGTGAGATTGATACAGGAGAAACCGTGATCAAAGGGACAAGAACTCCAAACAACCTATACATACTCAAGGGAGGACAACAACAATGCTATCTAAGAAAAAATGATGAAAATTGGCTATGGCACAGAAGATTGGGACATCTAAGATTTTCTCAAATAAGAAAAGCATGCAGATTCCAGGCTGTTCGTGATCTTCCAAATATCAACATTCCTGAAAATACTATATGCAAATCATGTCAATTCGGTAAGAAAACCAGATCTTAATTCATCAAAAGGGAAAGGTCAGCTAGTAAGCCTCTTCAACTTGTTCATACTAATTTATGTGGTCCATCAAAGAAAAAGTCACCTCATGGAGAAGAATACTTTATATTGTTCATTGATGATTTTTCCAGAATTTGTTGGATAGGTCTTCTAAAGCATAAAGATGAAGCATTTGAAAAGTTCAAAGCCTTCAAAGCTTTGGTTGAAAATGAATCAGATCGCAAAATCAAATGCCTCAGATCTGATCGAGGAGGGGAATTTACATCAGACGAATTCTTTGACTTTTGTGAACAACATGGGATAAAAAAGCAGTTCTCCACCGCAAGGACTCCTCAACAAAATGGAGTGGTAGAAAGGATGAACAGAATTGTTCAACAAATGGCTCGTGTTATGCTAGATGAATCTGGAACTCCTGCAACCTTCTGGGGTGAAGCTGTATTCGTCGCCATCACTATTCTCAACCAAGCAAATGTTTGGGTAAATAGCACTCAAACTCCACATGAACTTTGGTATGGTAAGACTCCTACTGTAAAATACTTCGAAGTTTTTGGAAGCAAATGTTACATCAAAAGGACTGATGAAAAACTTGGTAAGTTTGAACCCAGAGCAGATGAAGGTATTCTACTTGGCTACTCTTCCCAAAGTAAAGAATATAAATGTTACAATAAAAGACTTGGGAAGGTTATTGAAAGTATTGATGTTGTGGTTGATGAAGCATGCAAAAATCCAAAACAGGATAAAAACCGAAGATTATGACAATGAAGAAGATGAGGATTATTTTCCCACATCAATTCACACTGATTCTGAAGAGGAAACCAATGAAGCACCAGAAGAAGAGATAATGATAGAAGAAAAGACTTCGTCTAGGTATGTTCAGAAAAATCATCCAGAAGCTCAAATTTTAGGAGAAAAAGGAGCAGGTGTGCAGACTAGAAGAACCATTGCCGAAGCTTCAAGCTATCTAGCATTACTATCTTCCAATGAACCTCAAAATGTAAATGAAGCATGCAGAGATGAATGTTGGGTCAAGGCCATGAATGAAGAAATTGAGCAAATTGAAAAGAACAATACTTGGGAATTAGTTCCTAGACCTCATGATAAGAATATCATAGGAACTAAATGGATATTCAAAAACAAGCTGAATAAAAATGGAGAAGTTATTAGAAACAAGGCCTTGAAGAAACTTTTGCACCTGTTGCTAGACTTGAAGCCATCAAAATGTTTCTTTCCCTTTCTAGTCTTCAGAAATTAAAATTATACCAAATGGATGTAAAATCTACCTTTCTTGATGGAGACTTAGAAGAAGAAGTCTATATTGAACAACTAGAAGGATTCATTCTTGGAAATGATGCAAAACTTGTATACAAACTGAGGAAATCTCTCTATGGTCTAAAACAAGCTTCAAGGGCATGGTATTACCGTCTTGACAAATATCTCCATCAACAAGGTTTTTCAAAGGGGTCAGCAGATAGCAATCTATATACAAAGATTGACACTGATAAATTTCTAATAATTGTTGTGTACGTTGATGATATCATTTTTGGTAGCAATGAAGAATCCATGAGTTAGAATTTTGCTTCAGTAATGCAGCAAGAATTTGAAATGTCCTTGCTTGGTGAGCTTACCTACTTTCTTGGTATACAAGTGCAGCAAAATAAAGAAGGTATTTTTCTCTCACAAACCAAATATCTCAAATAGATCCTGAAAAAGTACGGCATGGAAGATTCTAAACCAGTATGTACTCCAATGGTAATAGGTTGTTATCTGAGCTCAAATGATGACTTAGTAGCAATACATCAACCAACTTACAGATCAATGATTGGTAGTCTGCTTTATCTAACAGTTACCCGACCCGACATCGTGCATGCAGTGGGAATAGTTGGAAGATTCCAAGCAAATCCAAAGGAATCACATCTTTAGGTAGTCAAAAGAATTTTCAAATATCTTCAAGGAACACAGAACTTTGGCTTATGGTATCCTAAAGATACAAATCTTACACTTCATGCATATATAGATGAAGATTGGGCAGGAAGTGTTGATGACAGAAAAAGCACTAGTGGTGGTGCATTCTATATGGGTTCCAGGTTAGTGTCTTAGTTCAGCAAGGAAAAAAGGCTCAATTGCATTATCTACAACTGAAGCAGAATACGTGGCTACTGCAGCTTACTGCACACAAACACTTTGGATGATGCAAACCTTGCAAGATATTCAGATCACATGTACTCCACCCATCTCCATTCTATTGATAATACAAGTGCCATCAGTATTTCAAAGAATCCAGTCATGCACTCCAAGACCAAGCACATACCCATCAAATATCATTTCCTACTTGAACAAGTGCTTGAACAACAAGTCAAATTGGAGTATGTTCCCTCCAAAGAACAAGTTGCTGATATATTCACTAAACCACTTCCCATAGAGACATTTGAATATCTCACACAAAAGTTGGGAGTAGTTTCTGCATCATCCTGCTTTTAAAACCTATTTTTCAGAGAAATGTGGTTATACGCAAGTTTCATGAAGTGTAGTCGTGTACATACGCGAGTTTCTATGGACATAGTCGCGTATATGTTGGTTTGAAGAAAAACAGTGGGCCAGACTAAAAAAAAAGGGGGGTTTGCTATGGTTCTGTCAATTATCTGCTCTATTTGATGATGATTTCAATTTGCTGATATATTGGTCCTCATAATGTTGTTGATCACTTGATGTGTATTTGATTGAAGATGATGCTTTGATATCTCTTACTGACATATGCAATGATCAGATTTGACAATGAATAGGTGGCACAGGTTCAGGGGGAGAACATGGTTGATGATATTTTGGGAACTAATGATGGACATATACAGGTTGCTGGTCCGGATGCTGTTGACAGATGTTGCTGATGATAGTTTCTGGTGACTATCATGGTCTTTTTTAAGACATTTTGTCTCTGTTATAAATGTCATGTATATCATTCAATGTAAAGGTCATATCAAGACTCATGATTTAATAATTAGTCTCTATCCGTTGTAGTCTTTTGATGAGTCCCTTTTTGTCATATGATGTAATTTGTAACCCCATGTTGAAGCCCCGAAAATCAGGTCTACAACAAGGGGGATACCTACCCGGTCCGGACCTTGGTTGGCAGCTCCTTTTCCGTTTGGTATAGTGGGTCCGACTGGGGATATGGGACCAGTTTCCCAATTTATGTGTGTGTGTGAAGGATTGATATTTATTTTCTAAAAATTCCTAAGTGAGATGCTCTAATTCTAACTCTAATCTAATGATATGCAGTTGTATTCTAATAAACAGAAATATCCAAGTCTACGCTAACACGGGGTGTAATCCTTCTGATATGCGATCTAAAAAGGTTTCAGATAACAATCGGTAATAAAGATCATTCGACTGTTATGAGAAAAGAATTCAATACAGATAAACCACTTCGTATAATAATTTAGACGAAACAATTGTGAAAAACATATCGCATAATAAGCTACTCATACATTAAGCATAAATAAATAGCCATCACCGTATAAAAGTGCCAAACGATAACTCAGGCATTCACGCATTAATATATAAACAACTGAACATGAATATCACTTTAACACAGAGGCAGAAATAGTTAAGAGATAAAAGTACCATTTATAACTAGTTCTACTCATGAGCTTCAAGCAATAATGATTTATCTCTTCTTAATCCAACATCCACTAAGAGTACAGAAGTGCAACATCAGTAGCAAATATTAAATGCAGATATCAATAAATCTTGTTCCATTCATTCATCAAAACCTCCTCGGAGGGTGCAAAAGTGCATGTTCTGAGGACAAGTTTTTGATAAATTTCTGGACCCTTCTTTAAACGCATGAGAAGGGTTTAAATACTACTAACTAAATCTTAAAATAACTTATTACAAAAATGTAGGATACGGTTTAAATGACCGTCTGTTTTCTAGGAAAAAGTAAAGAAAAATTAATACTAATATTGAATCTAAACTTAACAACTAACTATTTCTGTATCTGATCCTTGAAATCGCAAACATTCAGCATTTGCTTGAGTAGGGTTGGTTGGCTGACTTCGAACTTCAATTGTCCTAAGAAAACAGAATCAGCAAGAGCTGGCGCCATCTTTTCGGCAGCGTTGATGATGCATTTGAGAGTCATACACTGGTTGTGTGGTTTTATCAAATATGCCCAGTAAGAATCCCAGTTCAACTTAGTTAATATTTTGATTGATTCTGCCTTTTCTTGAGCCATTCTATCTCCAGTCTGTCTGCAATTGTTGTACTTATGTACATTCCATATTGAAGATATTTCAGACAATTACTACTGGTTTTAGGATTCAAGTTTTACTTTTTTACCTCTAGCGTTCTTTTTCCGAATTTCTAGGCTTACAGGTAACTGAGCAATTAGAGGCTTTCCATTTCAAGAAGTTTTACCCAGCGATGCGCGATTAGCGCTAGGCATCGGAAACTACCTCCGTTTCTCGATCCGGGATTCCTTGGTGCGATTTTCGCCTCTTGTGCGCTTTCTTTCAGTGGATGTAAAGCTCAAATTTTGTGATAATTTGTTCGTAAGTTCTTGACCTTGAGTTTTGAATTGTCTGTTTTTTATGTCCGCGCTGTCCATTACCCATTTAATCATATATGTGTAGGGGAGAATTCTGGGCCTCGTTGCTATGCGGTGCAAGAACGAACAAGCTAAATCTGCAACTGATGCTTCGGAAGACCCCTGTGAACTTGCAGAAGCTGTAACCTCCGTCACCTTGGGATTTTCTTCTTCAAGTAAATTATACATGCCTTCCCAAGTCTTAATACCAACATCTCTGTTATAGGCGGTGTCTGTATAGAGGGGCTTCATTTCTTTGTCGTCAGAACTCAGAGCTTTGCCTTTCTTCCCCATAATATCCTGTATACTGCTCTGTATAGTTCTTTGTTCTTCGTTCCTACAGTTTACAAGTGAGGTGAGAATAGTGATAAGGAAAGGTGATGGGAAAGATTTTAAATGCCGAAGACATAAAACTTATACCACTTTACGTGAACTGGCTCTTTGATAAGCACAAAACCATATTTTATTAACAACTGGCAACTAACTCATTAATTAGCATTAAAGTGCATAACCAGGTCTCGATCCATGAAAAAGTTTTCTCAAATAACGAGCCCAAAAGATTCGCGATGAAGCGATTTTGCGATTTGCTTTGCAATATCGCAGATTGCTGTATCGCATTTTCATGATACCATTCCACCACTTTGTCACAATATCGCCCAGCCACTTTATCGCAATATCGCTATATCACTATATCGCAGTATTGTTGGAACGCGACATGTGACAATTTTGTTAATGTGATTTTTGCGAAATGCGATTTTGCGATATGCGCCGTCGCATATCGACGATTTTGGGTTTTTTGGCGTAAGTGGTCTTTGATGCATGCGATGCGATATATATTTTTTAGTATGTAGTCTTGCATCGCGATCTTGCAATCTCGGAATTCAGCTTGTAAGGGAGTATCCTATTGTTCCTTTTTGCGATGCGATATTTCTGAAGGAGCGATCTTACCTTATCATGAAACTTAAGCCTTTTTAGATTTTTCGAGGGTATTTTCCTAAGTTTATGATGGTATGTTTATTAAAAAGGAAATACAAGCCCTAATTCATTTTTTAAATTTTTTTGACTAAGGGCCCCCACTTATCTAGTATTAGTAATAACACTAGATAAGAAGGGGGGGTTGTTGCTGGCCGCAACACCCCACTATGCATGGGGAGGATGATGTAATATTTCAGTCATGTATAAACAATTGACATATCCCCACTTGGTTGGGTGGATGAGTCAAATTTGGTATATCCCCACTTAGTTGGGAGATAAATGCATGTATGAGTCATTGGTGATAGGAAGGTCAATTGTGATGTATGTATAGAGTCATGTTATTATTTTAGAACATCTTTTTGCAGAATTTGCTTATGCTTAGGGGGAGGATGGACTCGATCATGGGAGCTCAATCAACACTTCAGCATATCAGAGAATTTAGCATGCACTTAGGGGGAGCATGACCCTTTGCCCTTGATGTCAAATGGGGAGAGTGACTTGGTGTGGTTGTTGCCATCAAGTCCAAAGGGAGAGATTGTTGGCATTATGATGTATGTGTTGTACTTGATGGCAACCCACTTGTAGCAGAACAACTCTCTTGTATATGGTAACTAGATGAATCTACAGAAGAGATATCAGATGTGACAGAATGCATGACATGAGTGTTTACAAGTGTGATGAAATGCAGGGCAACTTCAAGGAATCAGTTCAGAAAGCAACTCACTCAGATGATAGATCACAGTACTATAGGTTAACACCACAGAGTTACAAATCAGACTACACAGAATGAAGAAAGAGAGGTATACGCAGGTTCACCATTGGCCAAGCCGCGTACTCATGTGGGTTCACTATATACAAGTTGCGTATACGTACACATGCACTTTCACAAAAGGAAAAGCATGTATACCTTGGAAAACTAAATGTTTGGTCCGAAGTATTTGGTCCATGGTATTTTGATCCATGGTATCAGTCCAAGGTATTGGGTCTAAGGTATTGACCCCAGGTATTTGGTCCAAGGTATTGGAAGAGATGATGTGGATAGAGTGCTAGATTCAGTTTTATTGCAGACAAAAGTGACAAATGTTGTATGATTACAATTTCCAATTAATGGGTTATGTTGCATTGTTATTGTAATAGATATGGATAAATAGCAAGTGGAATAAGTGTTGTTTTGAATCTATCTATGATGCAACTGTGAACTGATATTTTCCTAATTTGTATATAGATTGTGGTTATGATTATGCATGGGCACATGTGTCCTATGGTTCCATGAAAAAGTAAATAAGTTAATATAGTAAACAAAAATAATTACAAAGTGTTTGAAGTTCATACTGAAGAAGAGTCTCATAACAAATTTCCCTAAATGCTTAGTGATATCATAAAAAAATCAATAAATGAAGTTAAGGATCTCAACTATCTATTCAAATTGAAAAACAAGATCAGTTAGAACAATTGAGTTCTGAGAGCCTTTATATTAATGTGCAAATCTATACTAGAGACGTTATGTTTGATAGAGACGGTCAATGTGTACATTAAGAAATTTGTTTGAAAAAGATTGTTTTGATAGGAAAACAATATACGAAACATCAAACAAATGTACTCAGGACGATTATGTCTTGTTGTAGTGATTTTACAGCTTTAGTGTTTATTGTGCACGAGCTTCCATTCCCACCATAGGGAGCAGTGTTGAGGAGATGTTGAGAGAGTTCTTGAGCATTCTAGAATAGTTGGTATATGGCAAGTGAGGTGGAAGCCCGATGTAAGGTGACTCCAAGCTTCTGTCAGATAATAACTGTAGGAGTGCTTGTGCCACTATGCGAGGAATTCTCTACCCAAAGGAAAATAAATGTCACGGGATAGTAAATCCTTATTGTAACTATCACCCAAGCTCAGAAGGGGTTACATAGTGGAACATCTTAGTGTGACTTCGACAAAGTCGTGAGGTGTTCATTTAAATCTAATGCAAAATGAATTCCTAAGAGCACCCTGTAATCAAGAGGATTAGCTAGAGGTAGTTTATGCAACAATAGACTTGGTCTTTGAGGACAGTACAAAAATGTCGACTAAAGACTATGCGTGGTGCAGAGCTAGAGGGCCATGACACAACCATTATTGAAATATAAGAAAGGATGTTCAATGTCGAGCAAAGGGGAAAAATGTTGAATTTATAAAGATAATTGGATAAGGATGATCATGCTACAATTAGGACCATGGGTGGAAAAACTTGTGATTGGGGTAGCATGATTCTATTGTTGTACGACTGGACATCGTAGATGGATTATCTGCAGGGTTCAAGTGACGTGGTGGGTAACGGAGAGTTGGAAGGTCAGAGTAATGGTTGAATAATAGCATAATAAAATTAGTGCCGAAAGTCATTTAGTTCAAGCTTGGGAGGTCGGGCCGTATTCGTTTGTAGTTGCTTCGAGTTGGTAGTCGCATGGTCAGAAGGTCGGGTAGTCAGGATGTTATATTTTTTGTCAATTTTTTTTTTGGATTCGATGTTCGACTCAATATTAAGCTGATTGTATAATCGAGAGGTTGGACAATTTGGTGTTTTTTGTTTTATTTCAATTATTCTATCATGAGCTGACTATAGCATAGTCGGGCAACTTCATTAGGTCAGGAAATTCTAAGGTAAAAAATTATGGTAGTTTGATATTCATGAATATTGAGGTTCGAAGGTTCACAGCCAGGCAATACTAAGGTTGGGAGTTTGTTTGGATTATTTATAAAAAATGTAGTCACTCGGTGTTCTAAGTTGGGTGGATGGAAGGTTGGGTCGTTTGATAACTGAATGGTTTCATTAGTTTGGTAGTTTCACAGTCGGGCATTGCTAAAGTCAGGAGGTTGGTAGTTTGATAATCGATAATGTTGAAGTCAGAGGTTGGTCCGATTATTTATTAAAAATTTGTTGCTACTTTGTGTTGGTAGTCGGGTGGTCAGGAGGTCAAGTAGTCGGAAGTTTATTTATTTTTTACAAATTTCTAGATCTGACTTGCGACTTAAATTTCCAAGCAAAAATAAATCTTTAAGGTTCTTGTTTTTTATGCATTTTTTGACGAACAAAAGAAAAAATTGTAGAACAGAAAAATAAAGGAGACTAGAGTTTTAGTACTGAATCTAAAAGAACAAAAATTACAAGATCATTGTTGTGATTGTCATGTTTTTTTCTTTTTGAGTCAAAAGTACAGTCGAGAAGAAACACAGTCATGTGTTTGTTTTGTTTAATGATTCATTTATTCTATCTTGACCTGGAGTAGACCATAGTCAGGTGAACTCATTAGGTCTGGTAATTTGACAGTCTGGCAATGCCAAGGTCGATAGGTCATCCAGAAGTCTGGCAATGCCGAGGTCAGTAGATCAGCTAGAAGTTTGGCAATGCCGAGGTCAGCAGGTCGTCTCTGTTGTACCATTTTTTGGTTTTGATATGTTAGAATAAATTAGAAAAAAAATGAAAATGTATTTACAAAATGATAAGATAGGATATGGACAAAAATAATATTGAATAAAAAATGTTAGGAAAATATTTTGGTAAATATGTCCATATCAAAGAAAATGTTAGGGTAGATGCCCTAAAAAATAAAGGCAAAATAAAATGTTAGGTTAGACAGAAAAGAAAAAGAAAGAAACTCTGTAAGTGTTGCAAATCTAAATGCCACTACTTTGTTCTAAATTTAGTTTGAAAAATAATAGTGGTGTGTAGTTTGTTTAGATGCCACACTAGGTTATTTTATCCAATTATAGAGTTGCATCATAATTGGATTTGTTTTAAATTTGTTCTCATAGGTAGAAAATAAATTGGCTCAACAGTTTAGTCTGAGCCAACAAAAGAAATAAGTTATAGAGATAGATTGTTCATAAAAAGAAAATATTGGGTTGCTAGTTCAAATGCACTCTGGAAGGATAAGTAAAAATGTTAGGAATAGAAGGGTAGGTAGAAATTAAATGTTTGAAATGATGAAATGGTTATTTCCTAAAGGATAATATCGCATCACATCATTCATAAGTGAATGAACCATTGGGCGGAAGAAAGTACGATTTGCGATATGCTATCACTTCATTCATTAAATCACCTAGACCCGTTTGTCGCCGCTCAATGTCACGTTTCACTTTATTAAGCTTTGCCCGATCATATTAAACCCGTCATTATCCTTAAATAAACCCATACCGCTAATGTTTAAAGCGCTGGGCCCCTCCCTAATCCCATGCTTTATCTCCCACTCATTTTCCTCACCTGATTACCGTTAGATCAACATCTGCCTAATCCAATGCTCCACATCCATATTGGTCGCGCCCAATGGCCGAACAATACCCACCCGATAAAGTGGTTTTACCTGATCCCCCTAAGGCTATGTGTCAAGCTATGGACTATATCAGGTGACCCCTCCTCAAAATTGTCTTCGCCTCATAAGTGGTGCGACAACCCTTAGTACCGCCTCCCCGCCAACCCGATAAACCACTGATTATCCGAAATATAAACATTTGCGCCATATTTGAAAAGTTGCCCGTTAAGCTTAAAACCTCAAAAACCTTTGTTTTCATGCCTTTCGCCCGTTTCACAGTTAAAATAGTTGAACCCTTTAGCACCAACCTGAACCTCTGTAACATAATTTTGCCTCCATTTACGTTCAAAACGCTGCCACAACCCCTTCCCCAGGCATCCCTGTGCCAGAAAGCCATCACTTGCTTTTCCCTCCGAACCTATGTTTTCTTAATTATTGTTGTGTTTTGCAGGTAATCAGCCGAAGAACAGATCTTGGATAATCAATTCTGATACTAGTCGCAGAACTTGTTTATTCCAAGACTCAACAAGAAACCTGTTGAAAAGCCTATATTAAGAAGAAGATCATTACACATAGAGCCGAGAGGAAAACATTCACACAGGGGAACCAGACAAAGTATACAACATTAAAGAAACAACAGAAATTACCAGCATCTGAGGATCTAATGGCCAAAGAAATCAAGGATTATGTCAAGAAGTTAATAGAAGTGGGCACCCATGTAGCTTCAGTCACCGATATCAAATGATGAGAACAATTCTCATAGTAAAAACATTAAGGGATTCTTTCTTCATCCTGGATGAGATCAAGCATATATTTTTGGTAAAGCCCACTTTTACTAAATACACCGAGATGGATGAAATCTACAGGAGGGTAACAAATATTTCTATCCCAGATAAGAAATGTTGGGAAGAATTAACAGATTTACTTGATTAAGGATTATTGAACAACACTCAACTTTTGAGGGAATAGTCAGCGAGCTTCAACGACTTTTCAACTTTTTTAGTGATAATTATCAAACAACGCAACTCCGAAGCAGTGCCAGATCATCAGACAGTTTTATTTTTGATTGTGTAAATAATCTATTTTTGTAAAAGCAGTTTAGGATATTTCTCTTCCTACTGTTGTATAAATAACTCTCTTCATGAGTCATCAAGGGTTGCACCCTTGAAGAAGCATTTCTAGACATCTGATGTAATTAGTCTTTCTGGATGAAGCAAAGGATTCTGAATTCTGTTTTGCATAGTTTGTGTTTCCTATAAGTGTTTCCAGTGTCATTCATTATGTCTTTCTTCATATACTTGTGTCTTGCAGAGATAACTAGGCCGGAGTAATTGTATTTCAATCTATTACAATAAGCTTTCTGAAGTGATAATCTATAAAGAGAATGAATGGACTGTCTGTTTAATTAATTCCCTCTAAATCAATAAATCATCACAATCTTTTGTAAGCATAAGCATATTCTCTTGAACCTTCTAAACATAGGTTATAGGTTTTCATACTTATGATTATCTAGCTTTCTATTTCAAAACTGTGGCAATCATATTACTTTTTTGTTTATGCTCATCATCATCATAAAATATATTTCACTGTGTAAATATTTATAGCATCCCTTTGCTGAGATATTGATATTATTCAAAAGGTTAGACACATCAGTTCTATATCTGTTTCATCTATTGGTCTCCCAAATTTAAACAAAACCCCCAAAACATTTATCTTAGATGCTTTGGCATAATAGCTGACCATTATTATCTCAGAGGTACAACATTAAACTGGCACCGTTGTCGGGGACTCAAATTTCATTAAGTTTTCCGGGGGAAAGGATATGTATTCTATTCCTTTAAGGTGATTAAAGGTCTAGAAATGTTAAAATATTTCACTTGGTGACTCCACTCTCCCAAACTGGCACCTTTTAAGAACACCAACTATCATTCATAGGGTAACTTAGTTGATCCTCCGTCAAACCCTGAAAAAATTATGAGAAAAGCCAGTTCTAAAAGGGGACATCAACCCTCTTATTCTTCTTCTTCTTCAGTCTTGCAGTCTGAAGTTTTGACATCATTTGATCCTTATAGTAACATTCCATCCAATCTAGATTACTCCCACCTATCACCTAAGGTTGCTGAACTCTTAAATAGGGGAGTTGATTTTAAATCAACATTCCTCATTCATTCATTTGAGACTCATCCAAAACCCTCACTACCACTAGGATCACCTAAAACTGAGTCTAAATTGGGTGTTAATTTACCAGAATATAAACCAACAGATTTCATATCCCCTACCACTTATTCGTTTCCTCCCACTTTTGGACAACCTGAAGCTTCTACTTCTGAACAACCCAAAGAGACCTTCTTTGTGTATTCAAATCCACTCTTTGAAACAAAGGAAGGTATTCATTCACAAGTCCAAAAGTTAGTTCTTAAGACTCCTTTGAAATCATTCAAGATATCCCCTCCTTCTTCACCTCCAACTAGTTCTTCACCTCGTCAATCACCTTCTTCACCTTCTTCTTCATCTTCTTCATCCACACAAACCATCTTCTTCATCCACACAAACACCTCATACACCACCTCCCACTATGGATTTCTGACCTATTTTACATGCTATATATGTAGCTTTAGTCTTACCTCCTAATCTCGATGCATTCCCAGCTGGATACTTGAAATACCTTCCCAGGTATAATGGAGAAACGGTCCTTCTGTCGAAGACCATCTTCAAGCCTTTTTAGACTTTGCAGATAACATGAATATTGAACAAGAAAACGTTTACAAGAGGTTTTTTATACAATCACTTGAAGGAAATGTAAGAATTTGGTTTAGGAAGTTACCTGCAAATACCATTAAAAATTGGAAGAACTTACAAATATATTTAAAAACCAGTGGGGTGTGAAAAAATATCCTCTTTACTTTCTTACTGAGTTTGATGAACTTAAACGAAATTTTGGTGAACCCTTATTAGAATTTATCAAAAGATTCAATAAGATTTATCATAAAATGCCCCCTGATTGTAAACCCCTTGTAGCAACAGCAAAGTCTAGATTTTCTAAAGCCTTTGATGATGATTTTGCTGCTGTGCTGAGAGACAAAACTTCAAGAACTCTTGAAAATATGCAAACAAATGCTATTGAGGTAGAATCAAACAGGGCTACTTAAACTTCTTTGAAAGCTAAAGAGGAAAAGGCCCAAAGAAAACTCAAATCGACACTAGAGGCTTCTAGTTCCTCTAAGACTAAAATTAAAGATTCTAAAATAGATGAAATAACTTCGCTTCTTAGAAATCTATCTAATAGAATTTCCAAGATTGAGACTAAACCTAGGACGATTCAACAAATAGTTTCCAGACCCCAAAATCAAAATCAAGGTCAGTATCAAAGAAATCCACAATTACGAATTCTTGAGAGACCTAGTAATGATCAACAGATTCCCACTCCTTTGTTGATAGATGATCAAAAACCTGATGATAATACTATGACCATCACTGAAGATATAAATAATATGGATACTTCCTCTGATCAAACAATTATTATTCCTCTTACACAACAAAATCAGGTTCAAGAAGATCAAGAATCTTCACAGGTTTCTAAATACCATGCCTTCTCTGAATTTTTAATTGCAGAGTTGAACAAAAAATATGAACTTAGGCATAGGCATGGCCCTAGAAGACCTCCTAAGGAAACTCGAGTAATTGAACCTCATGCTAAAACTGCTCAAACTCAAATGACTTTTCTTCGACCATTAGAACAACCAATTGATATTCCTCAAAATGACAACAATACATTGACTACATTTAATGTTGAAAAAGAGTTAGAAAGAGTTAAAATCTCAATTCCTCTTTCAGAACTTTCTAAAAACCATGGGTATAAAAATCAGGTCTCCAAATGGATACAAAATACCTGGGTTGATGCTGAAGGTGATATCATCAGTCTGCAAGATGAAAACTAACTGTTGTTTTTGGCCAAGCTCAGATATGATAGATGAAATAGTGCCTCCTTTCTATGTAACTCTTAAGATAAATGATTCCATGTTGTATAATTGTATGCTTGATTCTGGAGCATCACATAACCTCATGCCAAAAGCTATCATGAATCATTTGAAACTTGAGATAACTAGATCCTATCATGACTTGTACACCTTTGATTCTAAAAGGGTGCCTTGCTTAGGATTGATTAAGGATTTTGTAGTCACCCTTGCCCAAATTCAAGTGAAAAGTGTAGTACTTGATATAGTTGTCACAGATATCCCTCCCAAATTTGGAATGCTCCTTTCAAGGTCTTGTTGTGCTAAATTAAGGGGAACCCTTTAGATGGATATGTCTTATGATACTATTCTAGTTTATGGGGGAGAACAACTAAGATTATATAGGGAGGTGAGATTTGTGCACACTGTTTGCAAAACATACCAGCCAAGGAACCATCCCATTTATGCAATTAACCAAGATTTTGGTTGCTTTCAACTCTCTTCAAACCAAGTGCATGAAACTCAAGTTAATATTGAAGATGTAATTGAAAGTCCAGTACCAAATCAAACTGATATATGGAAACTATTCTTTGATGGTTCCTGTACAAAAGATGGATCAGGAGCTGGAGTAGTTTTAATATCACCAGAAAAAGAAAACATTACCCAATCATGTAAGCTCGACTTCGAAGTTACAAATAATGTGGCTGAATATGAAGCTTTCATTTTGGGATTGCAATTAGCCAAAAGCTTAAAGGTTCAAAACTTAAGTGTTTTTACTGATTCAAAACTTATTGTCAAGCAAGTGAGAAATATTTGCCAGACTAAACACCCTAGAGTTAGGTCTTACCGAAATGAAGTATGGGATTCAGTTATGTTATCGCTCAGGTTGTCCATTGGCTCCTTAAGGGATACGGCCGAGGTAACCATAGACCAAGCTTTGGACCGCAGGTCCTAGCCTACCAGCAGTTAGAGAGGGCTCTCTCTTTGGGATTTAGCTTTGTTTAAGGAATGATTTTAGGCTAGATATGATGCACATGGGTTTTGTTTGAGTTTGGTGGGATGGTTGATCTATTTAGGCAGAGTTGGCATGCGAAGCGTAAGAAGTTCAAACCATTGGGCATGGAGTTAATGAATGTGGACTGAAGGGTGTGTTTTCTTTGACAGAAGAGGAATACAGAGCAGGATAGCTACACATGGACCAATATTCAAGCTGGAAATGAGATGAAATGGAGGTCAGGGAATGAAAGGCAATTAAGTAGCTTTCATCACGCTAACAGAGGGAAGGTGAGTGAACATTATATAGGAGCAATCAAGATTTCCTAAACGATATTCATATATGAAGGAAACTAGTGTAAATATGAGCCAAGAGGTATTCATATTCATAGGCTAATTTAGAAGAGAACATATAGAAATAATAGGAATTGAGGACAGAGCACGACTATGTGACATCTGAGCTATTCTTTCTTCCTGCAACTTAGATCATGACACAGATATGATATAGGAAACATAACAACTCAAAACAGGTGAGAAAAACTTATTGTTCCATGAAGAAGCACAAGAATCCTGTAATCTACTCTTCAGCCATCAAATCCATATTAAACAGTCCAAACACAAGGTATTCCAACAATCTTTGATTGTAGAAACTCTCAACCTTACAGTGCAAGTCTAGAATGACTCAATCAATCAACTCCCCTTTAAAACAGTCCATAGGGTGGTTTATATAAAGAATATGTACAGACTTAGATCTCTTGATAAGATCTCAAGGAAAATATCTCAAAAATATCTATCAAACAGATCCAAACAGATCTGAAGTAAATCAGTGTTTGCTGCTAAATTGTACTCAAAATAAATGCATGAAAGACTATGAGCTGCGCTGGGGCAGCTGGCATCTTGGAATAAATATCTAAGGCTACACGTGAGGCAGCAGCCTCAAAAAATGGATTTAAAAGTGTCATTTGAGCCATGCGTTGGCCTCATAGTCATAACTGCGCATTTGGCCTGCAGCGCTTCCCTCAAATGTGGCTCGATACTCTGTATTTTTAATAACTGGGCATTGAATCCTTTTGTCCGCATCATTTAGGCGGTTCCGCTGCCCTTAAGTGGCACTGATTCCTTTAAAATCTGATATGAATAGTCTTTAATAGCTTTAACTATGTTCTGGTGAGTTTTAAAGGCTTAGAGCTGCCTCTTTGACTTTGATGAAGGTCTTTGAACTGTTCAATCACCTTTTTTTATCTCTTTATGGCAAAAACAGCTGCTGTGGCGCTTTCTGCAGGCTTCTCGAGGTTTCAGCGCTTGGCCGATCAAAATATTATCAAGAATGAATCAAAACCGCATAATAAAGGAGGACTGCTTACTGGCAGCATGCTGAGGCCGAAATCCTGCTGTCTGGAGCTAATCTGGACTGAAGCGATGCAAAATGGCCAGAGAATGACCAAATTCCCTTTGAATGTATTGCTTGCAAATCATCTTCCCTTCAATCTCCTGTGCTTGGAAATGAGCTGGCAAAAAGATATCGGTAGCGGGGTCCCATATTACAGTGTCAATTCCATTTAGAATGCCAACATAATTTTCATGATATTGCATTAGTGTATTGGACAACCAACCCGCGCAAAGTGTTTCCTGAACATATGTTGGTGAAACTGTATGCTCCATAGCGCATGCCAATCATTTGGGCAAGTCCACATGGTTCATACATGGAAGGAACTAAGACAATATCTGCAGCAGCATACAGCATGTGTGATAGCTCCTCACTGTATGTCAGGAGCAGACGTACATTGTTACTTTCCTTGCACTGGCTGGAAAGATACTCGAACTCCGCTTGGACTCTCCCATCCGGTGCTGTCCCAAGCAAAATGAATTTTCCACCCAATTCTGCAACACGTTTTATTGCATAATGAATAAGATGAAGGCCCTTTTGTGTAACAAGTCTAGTAATGCATACAACCAATGGTGAATTGTTTCCCTTCCACCCAATTCTGCAACACGTTTTATTGCATCGACTGAGCCCATCCAACAGCAAATCCGAAAGAGCCAGAGGAAATGATTGTCAACATCAATAATTTCAGTCAGGCATGTTGTAACTCTTTTGTTTTACTATCAGAATGATGAGGACAGCATTCCTTGTCACCCCAGTCATGTGCTACGGTCCATGTATTTTGCACTATGACAGGGTCCTCTGTAAGCTTATCTCCTTGAAGACGCACATTATAATGCAATATAATAGGAGGATCTGGCTCCTCTGGAAGTTGTGCCCCTGTAAGTTCAATTTGGAATTTACCGAGAAGCCCACTTGGAATGCCAACAATTGTAATAGAGGAATCTTGAGTAAGACCACAAGGAATCTGCAACAGAAAACCACCTGCCTGATTATCTGTCACATTCATAGCACTAAGAGAAAAGGGGCACTGTTTATCTTTTGTCGTATTCTTAAAGATGCCATTCTTAGACACTTTGGATGCTTTCTCCTGTTCAATAGATCCCATAAGATCCCTCCATGCAACCACTGCCTCTTTTACACCCTCCCTTGCTTCAGGTAAAAGGTCTGAGCGAGAAATCAATTTCTTCATTTCATTCCATGTTAGTTTAACTTGATTCTCTTCCTTGGAAAGATTTCTTACGGTAAAAAGACCATTAAGTGTTTCGACAGCACTGGAAGAGGACAGTTCCACTTGATCAATGCTTTCTGGAGGTTCAGAAGACTGAATAACAACATTGCGCGCTAGATGAAGTGCTTCCGAGGGATGCTTAGTGAAAAAACTAAAAGGTGATGACTTTTGGGGAAAATTCTTTGTAAAACTATACCTAAGGACCAAAACTCCAATTAAGAAAGCAATCAGCACACCTCCAAACCACTTCTTCATCCAGATGACACCAACCACTGCTTTCTTCATACTGCTTCACTCTATTCAATCTAAGTACTCTGAGTTCTTGTAGAGATGGAAGCTAGACATATTTTTTTCGCCACAGAATTTGGTTCTTTTTCAGTCTGAAGATTCATCTAATTTTTCTATTATGAACTCCTGATAATGCCTACTGTTCTTAGAATGATTTTCCTTCCAACAACCGTTGCTAACAAAGAATTATCCCGAGGAATGCAGTTTGACACATATAAGAATTACTGCTTGGAAACATCATGGTTCTGGTTGCATATTCTTGCATTCCTCCCCTATGTTTAATTTCTCCAAACATTTCAGAGCAAGCTCTTCATTTTTCAAGCCCTTCACAAGCACTTTAACAGCATAGAGTTCCACAATCTGCAGGTATATATTTTTTTTATAGATAAATGGGAATTCTGAGCTATGCAGCAAGGGGCCTCTTGTCTTTCTGCCTCTGAAGGAATATACCAAGACACATCTTGAACACAAACCCATTCTTTAAAGAAATCGTCAAGGGATTCTCGAGCTATTTGATACTCTCCTTCATATAGCTGCATACATAGCTTTAGTGAAAAGAACCGAAAATGGTATGAAGGCAACAGAACCAAAAAGTGTCTTTAGGTCATGGAAGATATCCCTTGTCCTGTGTATCTGCTTGTTAGCTTGGATAAACACCATGCCTGCAGCCTCTATGATGTCATCCAACTCGCCGATGCCATTTTCCAAAGTGCGATCATCATGTACAACATCAACTTCATTTAGTGCAGGAAGAGAATGCCTTGCAATGAAGTAACGATCCAAGTAATTAAAGAAACGTGAAAGCCACCGAACCATTATTTTGTGCATCTATACCTTTCTGCTTTGCGTTTAAAGTCCCCTGCTGTTATTCGTAACTGATACACTTTGTCGGTTCACTAATACTCTGTTTTCAATGATTTGCTAAGATTGTGGTGAATGACAAATCTAACATCTGGCTTGTTAATACCCATGCCAAATGAAATCGTGCCCACTATGACTTGTAACTTGTTTGTACTCCAACGAAGATGAACACTTTCACGAGCCTTAACATCCATATCCGCATGATAATGTTCCGCCGATATACCACGCTACCGCAATTCCTTAGCAACCTGTTCACATTCTTTTCGTGTAAAGCAGTAAACAATTTCCAGACTCCTTGTTTTGGTAATATCCACGTATAAAATTTGCTATATCATCGATGACTGTCATGGCATTTGAAGACTTCTCACGGACCTCATAAAAAAGGTTCGGCCTGTTCACACTACTCACAAATGTAACACACCTGGAAACTTGCAACATCTCTTTCAAATCTGTCTGAACCCGTTGAGTGGCAATATCCGTTAATGCAATTGGAAGAGCAATAGGCATTCCAAACTTGTCATATCCAATCGGAAGAGTCACTGCTGGAAGTCCTAGAAAATTTCCAGCTACTTGATACCGCAACATTGCAGCACCATTGGCATAATCAAACTCCCCATAGCTAAGTGCATCTTCTTGAAGGCGATATGCAGTTACTCCGGTTGTGGGTGTGACAATCACATTTGCCTTTTTTGAATATTTCCATATGAATGTACATTTGATGAGACCTTAGTTGTTTTGCATTAAGGAATTCTCGGCTGCTAAAGTTTTTATAAACATGCAATGCAATCCTCGTATCTCCACCTGATCTTGCCATGCCTAGTTTTGCAAACTCAACACCCAAAGAAGCATCACATTCACAACCAATCGTAATATAATGTGCACGACGCATTTCCTCCAACTCTGGCAAATTCAGCTCAAGTGTCTTACATCCATAGTGGCATTGTAATAAATTTAATGCCCACCGACAAGTATTCCTTATATCGACATCACAATGCTCGAACCACTTCGTATATTTGGCAAGCTTGAGATTACCAACGCTCTTGTCGTTTTCCAACAACTGTAGCCTTGTATGAGGGGGGAATGAAACCAATCGATCGGTTGGAAGATGTCCCAAAATTGCTGCATATACAATCAGCGCATCCTCCAACGTTGCTGCCAGCACACCAACCATTCCAACCGTCCAGTTGAATGGAAGCACACCTAAGTGGGGTATGCGTCCATAAGTGGGCTTAAGACCAACTACACCACACATTGCTGCTGGAATTCGCACAGAACCTCTATTGCATAAGCTAGGTGAAGCAATTTTGCCTCAGACCAAGGACGACTAATGAATTGCACCTTTGGAAATTGAGTCTTCAATACTAAGCTTTTTATAATCAGGGCGAAAATCATGTCCCCATTAGCTACAACAATGTGCCTCATCAACTGCTATCAAAGAAAGGCGGCCTACGTGTTTGAATTTTTCAAGTTTGGACATAAATTTGTTACTCTTTGATATCTTCTCTGGTGTCACATACAAAACCTTAATCTCTCTTCACCCTTTTCAAGAGACTTGTAAATTGACTTTTCATTCTCTTTTGAGGTTGTAGACGTCAATGCCTGCTGGAATATTTAGAGCAGTAAGTTCCCTCACTTGATCCTGTATAAGTGAAAGTAGGGGGCTCACATCAAGAGCAGCCCCAAGACGAAGAAATGCAGGAAGCTGGTAACAAAGACTCTTGCCACCGCCTGCAGCCATTATTACAACAACATCTATTCCACTCATAACAACATTTATTATCTCTCACTGGTTTACTCGATATGTAGAAATGCAAAACACATTTAATCGAATATCATTAGCCTATTGGTCCCACTCAAATGATCCTGCCCAGTAATCTGGATGCCCTTTAGCTGCCACCTTGCTAGCATTTTGAGTATGGCCTGTAGATAATCTACATGCTTTTAACAAGCTTTGCAACTCTGAATTTTGGCAATTTAACTTCTCCTGCTGCTCAAGCAAATCACTTATCTGGACAAGGCAACTAATATGAAGAATGATGAATCTGAGAGGTATCAAGCAGTTCCTTCGCTAGCATCAAAAATGGATTAACTTGTCAAAATTTGAACACAACAGTGGCACTTAGACTAGCACACTCTCATGGCATCCTTCCTTGGCCTTTTTTAGCAAATATGGAGCATTGCAGTATGCATAGTACGACATATTTGGCATGTAAAAATGTCGATCATGAAAGATGAATAACCTACTGCAGCAGGAGGCTAACAGTGGCTCCACTTGGGGATGGCTTTTCCTTGCGAAAAGTCAAGAACAACAGGTCAGAATGCCTTAATCTTTAGTTTTTGCTGTACTCTGAAAACTTCCCTTTGCTGGCTGCTTTATTTATGAACATGACAGCAGACTTGAAGAGCTTAGGGCCTTCACTTTGGGCTTCAACTGCAACAATCTTGCTATCCAAACAGAAAATTGAAATCCTACCTACCTACTCTAATCAACACTTACTTTGCTGATTAGGTGAAATGAAACAGCCAATGCAGCCACTTAAGCAACTGTAGAAAGAAATGAACTCGCTGACTGATTGTTAATGAAATTGGAAGGACTATTTGGTCATGTGCCCCCATAATCAAAATTGTCACATAGAAAGGCCGCTGCTGATGTATCTGGTCCTCACAGAGAAAGCATGTTAAAGAATTTGAGTTGAGAAGAAATTCCATGTGGTCTGCTATAGGATCAATAAAAACATCATGTGGGATAGTTTCTTCTGGGCCTTCTTGGTCTAATGGAACAACTACATCCTCGGTAATAAACCCTACAACTAACTCTTCAGTCTTCGCCTTGAAAGCATGATTATCCTTAATCTGTAAGTCAAAAGGTAGTACCATTTCCTCATGACTTGGGGAAGGAAGATTTTGGAAAAATTCTTTAGGATCGCGAAAATTATATGACTGAATTTGAGAATGAAAAAGTTCAATTTCATTTTCATATCTTTCAACAACTAAATCAAGAAAAAGGTTATGCGGGCGTCTTGCTATTTTTAACAACACCAATCTGAAAAATTCTTCATCAAGCTCAAAGCCTGATAACCTCTCCCTGAATTCATCTAAAGCTTCATCAAATGAAAGATCTTCCACGAACCCGGTCATCCTATCCTACTGTTAATGCTTTGGAATATGGACAATTTGGTTGTAGAATTGGTTCGTTCCTCCAGTGGAGTCTTGATTGAAAATGAAGTGGAGTCGCCAGGTGGATGCCTTAACTTTGAAGTGCCTGATCTTTGTCCACCATCAAAGATCAGAACTAAACATGAAAAAGTTCCGAGGAAGAAGAGCACTTCTTCAGAAAACGAGATTTCCTCTTTGGAGCCAGCTTCTATACTGTTTCTTTTGGGACTGTCCCCAGCGGAGTCGCCATTATGTTATCGCTCAGGTTGTCCCTTGGCTCCTTAAGGGATACGGCCGAGGTAACCATAGACCAAGCTTTGGACCGCAGGTCCTAGCCTACCAGCAGTTAGAGAGGGCTCTCTCTTTGGGATTTAGCTTTGTTTAAGGAATGATTTTAGG
>APFE030228346.1:87096-118330 GCA_000404065.3 Pinus taeda
GCTAGATATGATGCACATGGGTTTTTGTTTGAGTTTGGTGGGATGGTTGATCTATTCAGGCAGAGTTGGCATGCGAAGCGTAAGAAGTTCAAACCATTGGGCATGGAGTCAATGAATGTGGACTGAAGGGTGTGTTTTCTTTGATAGAAGAGGAATACAGAGCAAGATAGCTACACATGGACCAATATTCAAGCTGGAAATGAGATGAAATGGAGGTCAGGGAATGAAAGGCAGTTAAGTAGCTTTCATCACGCTAACAGAGGGAAGGTGAGTGAACATTATATAGGAGCAATCAAGATTTCCTAAATGATATTCATATGTGAAGGAAACTAGTGTAAATATGAGCCAAGAGGTATTCATATTCATAGGCTAATTTAGAAGAGAACATAGAGAAATAACAGGAATTGAGGACAGAGCACGGCTATGTGACATCTGAGCTATTCTTTCTTCCCACAACTTAGATCATGACATAGATATGATATAGGAAACATAGCAACTGAAAACAGGTGAGAAAAACTTATTGTTCCATGAAGAAGCACAAGAATCCTGTAATCTACTCTTCAGCCATCAAATCCATATTAAACAGAAAAACTTATTGTTCCATGAAGAAGCACAAGAATCCTGTAATCTACTCTTCAGCCATCAAATCCATATTAAACAGTCCAAACACAAGGTATTCCAGCAACCTTTGGTTGTAGAAACTCTCAGCCTTACAACACAAGTCTAGAATGACTCAATCAACCAACTCCCCTTTAAAACAGTCCATAGGGTGGTTTATATAAAGAATATGTACAAACTTAGATCTCTTGATAAGATCTCAAGGAAAATATCTCAAAAATATCTATCAAACAGATCCAAACAGATCTGAAGTAAATCAGTGTTTGCTGCTAAATTGTACTCAAAATAAATGCATGAAAGGCTATGAGCCGCGCTGGGTAGCTGGCATCTTGGAATAAATATCTAAGGCTGCGCATGAGGCAGCAGCCTCAAAAAATGGATTTAAAAGTGTCATTTGAGCCATGCACCGGCCTCATAGTCATAACTGCGCATTTGGCCTGTAGAGTTTCCCTCAAATGTGGCTCGATACTCTGTATTTTTAATAACTGGGCATTGAATCCTTTTGTCCGCATCGTTTAGGCAGTTCCGCAACCCTTAAGTGATTCCTTTAAAATCTGATATGAATAGTCTTTAATAGCTTTAACTATGTTCTGGTGAGTTTTAAAGGCTTAGAGCTGCCTCTTTGACTTTGATGAAGGTCTTTGAACTGTTCAATCACCTTTTTTTATCTCTTTATGGCAAAAATAGCTACTGTGGCGCTTTTTGCAGGCTTCTGGAGGTTTCGGCGCTTGGCCGATCAAAATATTATCAAAATTGAATCAAAACCGCATAATAAAGGAGGACTGCTCACTGGCAGCATGCCGAGGCCGAAATCCTGCTGTCTGGAGCTAATCTGGACTGAAGCGATGCAAAATGGCCAGAGAATGACCAAATTCCCTTTGAACATATTGCTTGCAAATCATCTTCCCTTCAATCTCTTGTGCTTGGAAATGCGCTGGCAAAAAGATATCGGTAGCGGGGTCCCATATTACAGTGTCAATTCCATTTAGAATGCCAACATAATTTTCATGATATTGCATTAGTGTATTGGACAACCAACCCGCGCAAAGTGTTTCCTGAACATATGTTGGTGAAATTGTATGCTCCATAGCGCATGCCAATCATTTGGGCAAGTCCACATGGTTCATACATGGAAGGAACTAAGACAATATTTGCAGCAGCATACAGCATGTGTGATAGCTCCTCACTGTATGTCAGGAGCAGACGTACATTGTTACTTTCCTTGCACTGGCTGGAAAGATACTCGAACTCTGCTTGGACTCTCCCATCCGGTGCTGTCCCAAGCAAAATGAATTTTCCACCCAATTCTACAACACGTTTTATTGTATAATGAATAAGATGAAGGCCCTTTTGTGTAACAAGTCTAGTAATGCATACAACCAATGGTGAATTGTTTCCCTTCCACCCAATTCTGCAACACGTTTTATTGCATCGACTGAGCCCATCCAACAACAAATTCGAAAGAGCCAGAGGAAATGATTGTCAACATCAATAATTTCAGTCAGGCATGTTGCAACTCTTTTGGTTTACTATCAAAATGATGAGGACAACGTTCCTCGTCACCCCAGTCATGTGCTACGGTCCATGTATTTTGCACTATGACAGGGTCCTCTGTAAGCTTATCTCCTTGGAGACGCACATTATAATGAAATATAATAGGAGGATATGGCTCCTCTGGAAGTTGTGCCCCTGTAATTTCAATTTGGAATTTACCAAGAAGCCCACTTGGAATGCCAACAATTGTAATAGAGGAATCTTGAGTAAGACCACAAGGAATCTGCAACAGAAAACCACCTGCCTAATTATCTGTCACATTCATAGCACTAAGAGAAAAGGGGCACTGTTTATCTTTTGTCGTATTCTTAAAGCTGCCATTCTTAGCCACTTTGGATGCTTTCTCCTGTTCAATAGATCCCATAAGATCCCTCCATGCAACCACTGCCTCTTTTACACCCTCCCTTGCTTCAGGTAAAAGGTCTGAGCGAGAAATCAATTTATTCATTTCATTCCATGTTAGTTTAACTTGATTCTCTTCCTTGGAAAGATTTCTTACGGTAAAAAGACCATTATGTGTTTCAGCAGCAATGGAAGAGGACAGTTCCACTTGATCAATGCTTTTCGGAGGTTCAGAAGACTGAATAACAACATTGCACTCTAGATGAAGTGCTTCCGAGGGATGCTTAGTGAAAAAACTAAAAGGTGATGACTTCTGGGGAACATTCTTTGTAAAACTATACCTAAGGACCAAAACTCCAATTAAGAAAGCAATCAGCACACCTCCAAACCACTTCTTCATCCACATGACACCAACCACTGCTTTCTTCATACTGCTTCACTCTATTCAATCTAAGTACTCTGAGTTCTTGTAGAGATGGAAGCTAGACATATTTTTTTCTCCACAGAATTTGGTTCTTTTTTAGTCTGAAGATTCATATAATTTTTCTATTATGAACTCCTGATAATGCCCACTGTTCTTAGAATGATTTTCCTTCCAGCAACCGTTGCTAACAAAGAATTATCCCGAGGAATGCAGTTTGACACATATAAGAATTACTGCTTGGAAACATCATGGTTCTGGTTGCATATTCTCGCATTCCTCCCGTATGTTTAATTTCTCCAAACATTTCAGAGCAAGCTCTTCATTTTTCAAGCCTTTCACAAGCACTTTAACAACATAGAGTTCCACAATCTACAGGTATATTTTATTTTTATAGATAAATGAGAATTCTGAGCTACGCACCAAGGGGTATTTTGTCTTTCTGCCTCTGAAGGAATGTACCAAGACACATCTTGAAGAAAAACCCATTCTTTAAAGAACTCGTCAAGGGCTTCTCGAGCTATTTGATACTCTCCTTTATATAGCTGCATACATAGCTTCAGTGAAAATAACCGAATATGGTATGAAGGCAACAGAACCAAAAAGTGTCTTTAGGTCATGGAAGATATCCCTTGTCCTGTGTATCTGCTTGTTAGCTTGGATAAACACCATGCCTGCAGCCTCTATGATGTCATCCAGCTCGCCGATGCCATTTTCCAAAGTGCGATCATCATGTACAACATCAACTTCATTTAGTGCAGGAAGAGAACACCTTGCAATGAAGTAACGATCCAAGTAATTAAAGAAACGTGAAAGCCACCGAACCATTATTTTGTGCATATATACCTTTCTGCTTTGCGTTTAAAGTCCCCTGCTGTTATTCGTAACTGATACACTTTGTCGGTTCACTGATACTCTGTTTTCAATGATTTTCTAAGACTGTGGTGAATGACAAATCTAACATCTGGCTTGTTAATACCCATGCCAAATGCAACCGTGCCCACTATGACTTGTAACTTGTTTGTAATCCAACGAAGATGAACACTTTCACGAGCCTTAACATCCATATCCGCATGATAATGTTCCGCCGATATACCACGCTGTCGCAATTCCTTAGCAACCTGTTCACATTCTTTTCGTGTAAAGCAATAAACAATTTCCAGACTCCTTGTTTTGGTAATATCCACGTATAAAATTTTCTATATCATCGATGACTGTCATGGCATTTGAAGACTTCTCACGGACCTCATAAAAAAGGTTCGGCCTGTTCACACTACTCACAAATGTAACACACCTGGAAACTTGCAACATCTCTTTCAAATCTGTCTGAACCCGTTGAGTGGCAGTAGCCGTTAATGCAATTGGAAGACCAATAAGCATTCCAAACTTTTCATATCCAATCGGAAGAGTCACTGCTGGAAGTCCTAGAAAATTTCCAGCTACTTGATGCCACAACATTGCAGCACCATTGGCATAATCAAACTCCCCATAGCTAAGCGCATCTTCTTGAAGGCGATATGCAGTTACTCCGGTTGTGGGTGTGACAATCACATTTGCCTTTTTTAAATATTTCCATATGAATGTACATTTGACGAGACCTTAGTTGTTGTGCATTAAGGAATTCTCGGCTACTAAAGTTTTTATAAACATGCAATGCAATCCTCGTATCTCCACCTGATCTTTCCATTCCTAGTTTTGCAAACTCAACACCCAAAGAAGCATCGCATTCACAACCAATCGTAATATAATGTGCACGGCGCATTTCCTCCAACTCTGGCAAAGTCAACTCAAGTGTCTTACATCCATAGTGGCATTGTAATAAATTTAATGCCCACCGACAAGTATTCCTTATATCGACATCACAATGCTCGAACCACTTCGTATATTTGGCAAGCTTGAGATTACCAACGCTCTTGTCGTTTTCCAGCAACTGTAGCTTTGTATGAGGGGGGAATGAAACCAATCAATCGGTTGGAAGATGTCCCAAAATCGTTGCATATACAATCAGCGCATCCTCCAGCATTGCTGCCAGCACACCAACCATTCCAACCGTCCAGTTGAATGGAAGCACACCTAAGTGGGGTATGCGTCCATAAGTGGGCTTAAGACCAACTACACCACACATTGCTGCTGGCATTCGCACAGAACCTCTATTGCATAAGCTAGGTGAAGCAATGTTGCCTCAGACCAAGGACAACTAATGAATTGCACCTTTGGAAATTGAGTCTTCAATACTAAGATTTTTATAATCAGGGTGAAAATCATGTCCCCATTAGCTACAACAATGTGCCTCATCAACTGTTATCAAAGAAAGGCGGCCTACATGTTTGCATTTTTCAAGTTTGGACATAAATCGCTTACTCTTCGATATCTTCTCTGGTGTCACACACAAAACCTTAAGCTCTCCTTCACCCTTTTCAAGAGCCTTATAAATTGACTTTTCATTCTCTTTTGAGGTTGTAGACGTCAGCATGCCTGCTGGAATATTTAGAGCAGTAAGTCCCCTCACCTGATCCTGTATAAGTGAAAGTAGGGGGCTCACATCAAGAGCAGTCCCAGGACGAAGAAATGCAGGAAGCTGGTAACAAAGACTCTTGCCACCACCTGCAGCCATTATTACAACAACATCTCTTCCACTCATAACATCATTTATTATCTCTCGCTGGTTTACTCGATATGTAGAAATGCAAAACACATTTAATCGAATATCATTAGCTTGTTGGTCCCACTCAAATGATCTTGCCCAGTAACCTAGATTCCCTTCAGCTGCCACCTTGCCAACATTTTGAGTATGGCCTGTAGATAATCTACATGCTTTTAACAAGCTTTGCAACTCTGAATTTTGGCAATTTAACTTCTCCTGCTGCTCAAGAAAATCACTTATCTGGACAAGGCAACTGATATGAAGAATGATGAATCTGAGAGGTATCAAGTAGTTCCTTCGCTAGCATAAAAAATGGATTAACTCGTCAAAATTTGAACACAACAGTGGCACTTAGACTAGCACACTCTCATGGCATCCTTCCTTGGCCTTTTTTAGCAAATATGGAGCATTGCAGTATGCATAGTACGACATATTTGGCATGTAAAAATGTCGATCATGAAAGATGAATAACCTGCTGCAGCAGGAGGCTAACAAGTTGAAAACTTCTTTGATGCTTTTAATTTGACTTATATTCCAAGAGATCAAAATATTCATGCGGATGCCTTAGCTGTTTCTGCTAGTTCATTTAAAATTCCTGATCAGAATAATTTACTCTACCAAATACAAGTCAAGTATAGACCATCTATCCCATACAATTTGAAGCATTAGCAGATATTTGAAGATGATGAACACTTGAAATCTTTTCTGCAACTTTTAGATCAATTTTCTGCTCTACAAATTAATGAAGAGAGATCCAAAATAAATGAAAATACAAGTGAGAATGATACTTCAGATTTCAGTTCAAAAATTGCCGATCATGATATTATTCAATTGTCTAACAATTTTATTCCCAAAGGCTTGATACCTTTAGAAAAATTGTTTGATCAAAATGATGTCCTCTGAAATCCTTAGTCCATTTCTTCGGAAGAGGACATAGAAGAAATTAACATTGGAACAAATGATGATATCAAAAGCATCAAAATTTGTGCATCTCTAGACCCTGAGATTAAAACTCAATACCGTAAGTTACTTCAAAATTATAAGGATGTTTTTGCTTGGACCTAGGGTGATCTAAAAACTTATGATACTTCTTTAATACAACATAAGATCCCTTTGAAGCCAAAAGTAGTACCTTATCAACAAAAACTTAGGAGGATTAATCCAAACCTTCTACCAACTGTTGAAAAGGAAATTAAGAAAATGCTAGATGCCCAGATCATTCTCCCTCTTAGATATTCTAATTGGGTTGTAAATTTAGTTCTTGTTAGGAAAAAAGAATGGAGAAATTAGGCTTTGTGTGGACTTTATAAATTTGAACAAAGCATCATTAAAGTATAATTACCCTTTGCCTAAATGGATCACTTACTTCAAATGGTTTCAGGAGCACAAAGACTTTCTATGCTTGATGGTTTTTCAGGTTATAATCAGGTGAATGTTTATCTAGCAGGCAGGGAAAAGACTATCTTCACTACACCCTAGGGTACATTTATGTACGCTAGAATTCCATTTGGCTTATAAAATGCCGGAGCAACATTTTAGAGAGCTATGGATGTAGCTTTCAAGGGTCAGGTAAACAAATTTGTGGTTATTTATCTTAATGACATTACTATTTTTTCTAAATCTGATCAGAAACATCTAAAGCACTTGATCAAGGTTTTTGACAGGTGTAGGAAATTTGGGATATCATTGAACCCTAAAAAGTCTTTGTTTGCTATCAAAGAAGGAAAACTATTAGGCCATTTAATTTCAAAGGAAGGAGTGGTAATTGATCCCAAGCATGTGTTTGCCATTGAAACATTTACCTTACCTAGAAACAAGAAAGAAATCCAATATTTTCTGGGTAAGATTAATTTTTTAAGGAGATTCATCCCGAATTATGCAGAGATTGTAAAAGATATAACTGACATGCTCCGAAAGGATCATGAAGTTAAATGGACTGTCTCGTCTAGGCATGCATTTGATCAGATCAAGAAAGCTATTTCCGAAGCTCCCATCTTGGCCAACCTTGATTATACTAAACCATTCAACAACTTTTCTTTTTCCTCAGAAATAACCCTTTCTGATGTTCTATTACAAAAGAATGAAGATTCTCATGACCAGCCCATAGCCTTTTTTAGTAAGGTTATGAGAGATGTCGAGCTTAAGTATGACATAATCGAGAAGCAAGCCTATGCCCTCATTCAAGCCCTAAAATCTTTTAGTATGTATGTCTTACATTCACCTATTATTTCTTATGTTCCTAATGGTGCTGTAAAAATCGTTTTAACTCAACCTGACACTGATGGGAAAAGAGGTAGGTGGATCACTCAAATACTTGAGTTTGATCTAACTATCAAAACTACAAAGCTAGTAAAGGCTAGGGATTAGCGAAGCTTCTAGTAGAATCCAATTGCAAAGTGATTGGAATCAATTCTATTTTAGAAGTACAAGGGAAGAATCCACAAGAACCTTTTTCCCTTGTACAAGGGAAGAATCCACAAGAACCTTCTGTCCTTGCACAAGGGAAGAATCCACAAGAACCTTCTGTCCTTGTACAAGGGAAGAATCCACAAGATCCTTCTGTCCTTACACAAGGGAAGAATCCACAAGAACTTTTCCTAATTTCACAAGGGGAGAATCCATAAGAACCTTCTCTTCAACCTGAAGAAAAGAATCCACAAGAACCTTTACCTTTAGATCATATTAGCCCTTTACATATCGATGAAAAATTTCTATTTTCAGATTGGTATCAAGACATTGTAAATTTTTCTGCTCCATTTTGAATGCCCAATATCATTTTCCAAAGCCCAGTGTAAAAGCCTTAAATTGAAAGCAGTCAAGTATTGCATCATAAATGTAAATTTGTACTGGAAAGATCCACTGAATATTTTGTTATTATGTTTAACAAAATCATAAACTGAAGGAATCATTGATCAGTTCCATACAGGATCCTATGGAGGACATTATGCTTGGAGAGCAACAACATACAAGATTTTAAGGGGATGATTTTATTGGCCAACGTTGTTCTTACAAGTGGGAGCAAAGGTCAGAGGTTGTGTTCCTTGTCAGATGTTTGCTGGTAAGCATAAACTAGCAGCCCTTCCACTAGTACCATCAATAATCTCAACCCACTTCCTTCAATGGGGATTAGATTTTTTTGGAGAAATCCATCCCACTTCAAGTAATCAACGCAGATAGATCCTCACAACAACAGACTACTTCACTAAATGGGTGGAAGCAATTCCGGTAAGAAATGATACCAATTCAGTAGTAATTAAATTCATTGAAGAAAATATCTTATCTAGGTTTGGTTTCCCAACTCAAATTGTCACAGATAATGCAACGACATTCTCTAGTGTTAAAATGATTGAGTTTTGCCAAAAATATAAGATTCTGTTACATCGTTCAACTCCATACTATCCTCAAGGTAATGGTCTCGCAGAATCCTCAAATAAAAGTCTGGTAAAGGTAATAAAAAAGACCCTAGCAGATCATAAAAAGAGCTGGGGCTCTCATTTAAATTATGCAGTATGGGAAAACGGAATAACTCCAAAAAGATCTACTAGGAAATCTCCTTTTCAGTTAGTCTATGGGAAAGATGTAATTTTTCCCACCAATTTGGCTTTCCCAGTTTTAAAATTCTTGCAGGAATCAACAGATGAACCTGATGATTTTTCAAGAAGGATAAATCAGATTATTGAACTAAATGAAACAGAGATGAAGTTCAATACAAATTGAAGAAATAACAGAATAAGATGAAAAGCCTGTTTGACAGAAGAGCCAGAGAAAGGGACTTCAGAGAAGGTGACCTAGTTCTAAGATGGGACTCCAGAAGGGAGGAAAAGGGAAAGCATGGTAAGTTTGACAACCTATGGTTTGGTCCATTAGCAATTGCTGAAGTAGAGGGTAACAACACTTTTGTGCTACAAAATCTTGAGGGACTATATTCCACTTATCCTATAAATGGAAGGTTTCTCAAACATTTCATTCAGTAATAAGAAGTTGGATACATTTCATTGTAAAAACTTTGGTTTCTTTTACTTTTTAAGTTGTCAGTGAGATTTTTTACAGCAAAGGACTCCATAGCCCGAGGAGAAGGCACATGGATTTGCAGGTTCTCTATATTCTACAGGAGAAAGTAGTCCCCAGTTGGAGCCAATGTTGCAGCATTTTTTGGATTTGATAAGTTAGAATAAATTAGACAAAAAATGAAAATGTATTTACAAAATGTTAAGATAGGATATGGACAAAAAGAATATTGAATAAAAAAAATTAGGAAAATATTTTGATAAATATGTCCATATCAAATAAAATGTTAGGGTAGATGCCCTAAAAAATAAAGGCAAAATAAAATGTTAGGTTAAACAGAAAAGAAAAAGAAATAAACTCTGAAAGAGTTGCAAATCTAAATGCCACTACTTTGTTCTAAATTCAATTTGAAAAATAATAGTGGTGTGCAGTTTGTTTAGATGCCACACTAGGTTATTTTATCTAATTATACAGTTGCATCATAATTGGATTTGTTTTAAATTTGTTCTCATAGGTAGAAAATAAATTGGCTCAACAATTTAATCTGAACAAACGGAAGAAATAAGGTATAGAGATAGATTATTCATAAAAAGAAAATATTGGGTTGCTAGTTCAAATGCACTCTGGAAGGATAAGTAAAAATGTTAGGAATTGAAGGGTAGGTAGAAATTGAAGGTTTGAAATGATGAAATAGTTATTTCCTAAAGGATCATATCACATCACATCATTCATAAGTGAATGAACCATTGGGTGGAAGAAAGTGCGATTTGCGATATGCTATCACTTCATTCATTAAATCACCCAGGCCCATTTGCCGCCGCTCCACGTCACGTTTCACTTTATTAAGATTTGCTCGATCATATTAAACCTACCATTAACCTTAAATAAACCCATACCGCTAAGGTTTAAAGTGTTGGGCCCCTTCCTAAGCCCATGCTTTATCTCCCACTCGCTTCCCTTGCCTGACTACCATTAGATCAACTTCTGCCTAATCCAACGCTTCACATCCATATCGGCCGCACTTGATGGCTGAACGTTACCCACCCAATAAAGTGGTTTTTCCAAACCCCCTTGAGACTATGTGTCAACCTATGGACTATATCGGGTGACTCCTCCTCAAAAACGCATTCGCCTCATAAGTGGTGCGACGACCCTTAATACTGCCTTCTCGCCAACTCGATAAACTGCCGATTATCCGAAATATAAACATTTGCACCATATTTTAAAAGTTGCCCATTAAGCTTAAAACCTCAAAAACCTTCGTTTTCGAGCCTTTTGCCCGTTTCACAGTTAAAACCGTTAAACCCTTCAGCGCCAACCTGAACCTCTGTAACATAATTTCACCTCCATTTACGTTCAAAACCCTACCACAACCCCTTCCCCTGGGATCCCTGTGCCAGAAAGCCATCATTTGTTTGCCAAACCTATGTTTTCTTAATTATTGTTGTGTTTTGCAGGTAATCAACCGAAGACCATATCTTGGATAAACAGTTCTGATACTAGTCGCATAGCTTGTTTACTCCAAGACTCAATAAGAAACCCGTTGAAAAGCCTATATTCAGAAGAAGACCATTACACATAGAGTCGAGAGGAAAAGATTCACACAGAGGAACCAGACAGAGTATACAACATTAAAGAAACAACCGAACTACCAGCATCTGAGGATCCAATGGCCAAAGAAATCGAGGATTATGTCAAGAAGTTAACAAAGGTGGCCACCCATGTAGCTTCAGTCGCAAATATCAAAGGATCAGAACAACTCTCATAGTAAAAACACTCAGGGATTCTTTCTTCATCCTGGATGAAATTAAGCATATATTTTTGGTAAATCCCACTTTTACTAAGTACACCGAGATGGATGAAATCTACAGGATGGTAACAAAGATTTCTATCCCAGATAAGAAACGCTGGGAAGAATTAACAGATTTACTTGATTAAGGATTATTGAACAACATTCAACTTTTGAGGGAACATTCCACCAACTTCAACCACTTTTCAACTTTTTCAGTGATAATCATCAAACAACGCAACACCAAAGTAGTGTTAGATCATTAGACAATTTTATTTTTGATTGTGTAAATAATCTATTTTTGTAAAAGTAATTTAGGATATTTCTCATCCTACTGTTGTATAAATAACGCTGTTCATGATTTATCAAGGGTTTCACCCTTGAAGAAGCATTTCTATACATTTGATGTAATTAGTCTTTTTGGATCATTAATACGAAGCAAAGGATTTTGAATTCTGTTTTGTACAGTTTGTGTTTCCTGTAAGTGTTTCCAGTGTCATTCATTATGTCTTTATTCATATACTTGTGTCTTGCAGAGATAACTAGGTACGAGTAATTGTATTTCAATCTATTCCTATAAGCTTTTTGAAGTGATAATCTATAAAGAGAATGAATTAATGGACTGTCTATTTAATTAATTCCCTTTGAATCAATAAATCATCAACATCTTTTGTAAGCATAAGCATATTCTCTTGAACCTTCTGAACATAGGTAAGAGGTTTTCATACTTATGATTATCTATCTTTCTATTTGAAAAGTGTGGCACTCATATTACTTTTTTGTTTCTACTCATCATCACCATAAAAGCTATTTCACTGTGTAAATATTTATAGCAGCCCTTTGCTGAGATATTGATATTATTCAAAAGGTTAGGCACATCAGTTCTATATCTGTTTCATTCACTGGTCTCCCAAATTAAAACAAAATCCCCAAAACATTTATCTTAGATGCTCTGGCATAATAGCTGACCATTATTATCTCAGAGGTACAATAGGCTCGATTATTTATAAAAAAAATATGGTTAGTTTGAGTTCCTGGTCGTGTGATCGGAAGGTTGGGTACTCGGGAGCTTTTATTTTTTTTACAATTTTTTCCTGAATGCGACATATGACTTAAGTCTTCTAAAAAAACATTATTTAAGGCTTTTGTTTTTATTAATTTTGTGACACACATTGAAAAAAATCTTGTTGTAAACATGGAAACAAGAATGCAAATTATTCAATGAATATTTAGATTATAATTTTCATACCAAATAATTACAGAACAAAGAAATATAGCAAAATGGATTTGACTCTATCCAACAGACTATGAAAAGAGTTTACTGTGTGCACACTGGCAATTCTTTTTTTGACTCTCAGCTCAGTTATTGATATCATAAGTCTATATGGTATATGACACTATAAAGTCTTTTTAGAATTTTAGTAACTCATTCTCAAAGCCTATATTCCTTGTTTGTTTGTGTTTACATTTATATCTAGTTACAATTGTATTCAGAGCAAACTACCTTAGACAATTGAATACAAGAACATAGTGTAGCAAGGAAACACATATGCTCAATCTATTTTAGACCTCTATCATGCAGTAACATATTCCAAGTTTTATATGACAAAAATAGAATGCTCCATTACAATTGCATTTAAAAAATTCGGCAAAAAATCGTATGTCTTGTCGAGACAACAAAGTTGAAGCTATTCACAAACTTGGAAACAAATTTCTAAATATACAAAAAATGTCAGGTGGACAAGCAATGCACATTGTTTTGTGTTTGTCTTTGTATTCAATTGCTAGAAGAATAATTTTCATGAACATTGGTCGAGCTGAAGAAATAACATATGTTCTGAAATGACCTACTTTGTTAAAACAATAATCTGATAACTCTGGCTTCTATAGTTGCAGTTGTATTCGAAGGTAAATACTTGACTCAAATGAATACAAGAACATAGTAATTGACAAAGAAGTTTTTGACAAAATGTGCATATATTTTCTCAATTCCTTGTGATAGCTTTGTGTATAGTAACATTTCTGTTGGGACTCTGGGCATACTCAGTGTGCAATTGAAGTTCAACATGGAATCCACTATCATTTTGTGCTTCTTCTTATAGGCACCCCAATTTTCATGTAAATATTGACACATATACATAACAAGAACCAACAATGCAACGAGAACTGGTGGAATGTATCTTGTTGAGGAAACCTGCACAACAATGCTCAAAAGAATAGTAAGTTTAATGTGCCATATACAATGATAAACATTTTAGAAAGAAATAGATGAATCTACTATATTATAAGCATTGTGAATGTGGAAAGCGATCAAGAGACAATTATGACTGGAACAATTAATGTGCTTGCATTCAATTTATAAAAGAAATTGTTGGCAAGTGGCGAAAATCCTCTTAGAACAAGTCAGTATGTGCTCGATCAAAGTTCTAGTTTTTTATTCATTTATTTATATATTATATATATTACTATATATTTTATATATATATATATATAATATATTATTAATTATATATATATTTATCTTCTATATATATATATATATATTCATTTTATTTCATTTTTATTTTTTATTTTTCGTATGGCTGCACAGCACTTGTAAAAAGGTCCCACTATTTATCTAAAACTAAAATTAAACTAAGATCTACAGTGCAATCTAACCATTGATGACCATGAATATTATCTTTTGCAAGATAATCAAAATTTTGTATGTGGAAAATTTGTGCCACTTTTGTTACATATCACAATAGATATCCTAGCTTCAATAACTTAAGCAACTAGCCCATGCAAATGTGCATACAAGTTATCACTTTTACACTTTGACATATTGTCAATTGAGAAAATCTTACTTGAACAAGGTTTGTAGATTTATGGATAAAATATCAATGACTGTGATGACTGTTTGTTTGAGTCTATTTGCACACCTACACTATGTTTCAATATGTCTAATATGAAAAAAATAGTTGCACAAGTTTTTTTATAATTGTTTCATTTGCCATGAGAATACTGCTACCAATTGCTTAAAATAACACCTGGATACTAGAATCATTGAACAAGAGCAATGTATTAAAGATTCACAAACTTATACTATAAACTGATTACTGTCATATGCATATCGAAATATGGAGGAAAAATGTTTTGCAATAAAAAGAATTTGTGAACTATTTGATGTTAACATATATATTTGCAATATAGAAACAAAAGATATTTTCTTGAGATTTTGTTCATCAAACACTTGCTCCAATATCAACTACAATGTTCATTTAACAAATGATTTAATCAATCTAAATACCAGCAATCAAAGGGTTTAAATGAGCATAAAAATACACATAATATCATGAAACTTAAATTCCTAATTGGAATTGAATTCACAAGATTGAACATATAAGTTTTGGCTGAACATTTAAATAAAAGCTCCAAAAATATTTTTGAATTTTGATACTATCCAACTAGTTTTTTTACTATTTTTTTCTGGAATATCTACAGATGCATAATTTAAAGTAAATTAATAGCAATTTATATGTAATAGAGGAGAGCAAATTTTCCTATATTTGAGTATTGTACTACAATGATAAACTAGGAATAAGTCAATCTACAATTTTTTAATTTCTGATTATAAAAAGATGTAGGTTGGAGAAAATTTCATAAGGAATCTTAAAGAGAGTTATCAAACACTCATTGGGAATCAAACAACACAAGTCATAGGGTAAAATCAGAACCATTTATTAAGTAATTATTATGCATTGACATAAATGCCACAATTCATTACACATGAGAATTGAAAATGGTATTGTAAAAAGCTGGCATTTCAAAATTGATTAAAAACATTCAAGTCTGCAGTATTCTCTGTTTTTGGACCCTTTGCACCAATGAATAAAGGTCTATAAATACTAAAATACAATAAAATAAAATAGGTCTTGGAACATGAAAATCAACAGTTTTTTTCTTCTGAAACTAAAGACTAAATTCTAAGATGTTGTATGTTCAATTGAAATCTAGCAGGAAAGCAACAAATTTTTCCTCATCTTCAGAGTCTTTGTAATTGATACAATTTTTTCCTCATACAGTTGAGAGAAATAAATGGGAGGAAATTGATTGATGTTGATCTGACAATGGGAAATTAATCCTTGTGCCTCTTTCTTCTTCCTCTGATATTCGACGTCAAACTTGGCAATAAGCCTGATTTGCTCAAAAGGTTGTTGCAGAATTTTTTGGAAACTTTGTCGTGTCCAAAATGTAATGATTTTTATTTCTACCCAGTCCTTAGCAACAAGATCTTCTGTGGGTAGTTTTAATTCACTTGGAAATGATTCCTTTAATGACTTGCTACTGATAAGTCAAATTCTGCTATAAAGTCTGCTCCTTTTTCTCAAATTGATAAACATTGCTCACATGTGGTTTGTATACATGCTCTTATTTCTATTTTCTCTCTCCCTGCAACTTAGCAAAGCAAGCATCAATCTTTTGTCTCTCTTAGAAATTCTTGGAATTTCAGTAGATTGACGTTTGTTTTCCCAGTCAAGTATAGAGAAAAACTTCCTTTCAATTGATTTGTCATCTTCTACCAACGAATCAATTCGTTCACTTAAATCTTTAATTTCTTGATAAAACATTGAGATTTTATCCATTTTTTTTATAGAACATTGCTTTATTCTTCCTTAAAATTAGACAAATTTGTAAAAATTGATCTTTGAAAATATTGAGACTTTATGTTGCCTCTTGATTCTGATTCACTTGATATTTAATAGATTCAATTTCTTGTTGCAATGATGTGACAATAATGACAGAATTGTTTTCTGCTTCTTCTTTCCAGATGCAGATTTGAGTCTTCATGTAATTTTCTCAATTGCTAAATCTCTTCATGTTTTGCATTTGCTTGTTTTTTTGTTTTTTGTTTTTTTTAGAAAAACATTTTGTTGGTTTTCTTTTTATATAGTAAATCCTTGAATTAAATTAGTAGAATGCCACTGCTAGTTTTCTTCTGTGAACAATTCATTTTTCTTCAATTTTTCCTTCAAAACTTTAATTTTTTGTAAAATCTCATCATATGAAGCTGAAAGCTCATTCAAATGTTACTGATTGTAATTGAAAAAATCCCCTAAAGCTTGGGAACATTCCTGAGCTTTTTCTTTTACATCTCCGTAAGCTTGCCAACTGAATTCTAATACAGTTTCCAAAGTATCATGTTTTCTTTCGTTTGTTCTTTGGACAACTGATTTTGTCTGCCAATTAAAACAATAATTTGTCAAAGATGGAGTAGTATCTGCAATTGGCTCTAATTTATAAACCGATTTAAACAAGAATGATTCACAAGGAACTTTAGTAGAAATCGGTGTTACTGATGCCTGAGGAGATACAATAGATATAATATCCACTCTATTATATGATTCCATTTTTTTCTCATTTTCCTTGGCACTGGTTTCGGTAGATACCTATTTTTCCTTGCCCTTAGGTACTTCCATTTCTTTGACTTCAACACTTTTTGGTTTCTCTTGCTCTATTTTCTTTGGATAATTAATGACAATAATCTCTTGTTCAACTGTTTCTTCTTTTTCTGGAGTCTTTGCTCTTCATGTAGTTTCGTGTTCCTCTTTCAGATTTTGTATTGATGTGGATTCAAATTCTTCGCCCGTGACAACAAAACCTTCTAATTTTTCAATTTCTACTGCTTTTCCCTTCTGAGAAACAATAGATGCCTCTAAAGTGAGTTCATTGAAATTAAATTGCAAAAAATCAGTAGACTTCAACTCTTCGAATGAAATGTTGAGGTGTAGAGCCTTTTCCTTTAGAAAATTTGCATACAGTTCCTCTCTAAATTCTTGTAATTTTCGTCTTGATTCACTATGTAGGGCTTTTCCTCTTTGGACAACTTGCTGAAAATCATTAATGCATATAAACACCTCATCGAAAGGTGGTCCCGATGAACAAAATTCATAATATAACTGACTGTTATATAATGACGGTCAATGAAATTTTGGGGATCATAGTCATAATGGTGAAAAGTAAATAAGAAAATTTCCTCAAGCTCTTTGGCTTCTATGATTCCGTGTCCTTTGCCTCCAATATTAATGTCACCAAACTTTATTGGGAAATTAGGTCAAAGTTTCTTTTGTAGCTTAATTTTTTTGGCTTTCCCATACAAAAAAGATTGATTAGCCACTTCTCTCAAAGCAAGTCTTTCCGGGATAAATCGGGGCAGAAGATGGGGACCAACTTCACTGCCAAAAACTCTGATGTAGGAAAATAATTCTTTGACAAACCAGTGACCTATTGATTCTAGATCTTCTTTCAGATTATCACTTATTCTTGGAGGTATCGTTCCAAACAACACTTGATGGAAAGGAATCAAAACATAGTGGCAAATATCATAAAATGGTATTTAAAATTAGACTCCCATAGAATAGGAGCATAATTTTGAATCGGTAGTTACTGGTTAGATGGGTAATTCCATTTCATGAGAGCAAATGGGATCGAGGCAATAACAACATCTAAAAAATAGGCAAACATACAAAAAATATAATTGAATCCAGGAGGAGATGATACTGCCACCTTAACTGAATCTGTGATATTCTATGACAACATCTCAACCTAGTTTAGGTGTTTCCCATCATTCAAAATTCTATGGACGATTGGGATCCATTTAATTTTACAATGCTCAGGATCTTGTTCCCCATATAATATGCTTATAATTTTAATAAGAAACCTAACATGCTTCTTAAAAATAGCTACTGGAGAGTCCTTTTTTCCTTTGAGCTTGAAACCTTCTGCTTCTTCTCTCAACAATTCTTCAATTACTATATCAAATTCTCATGAAATTCCTTCAAGACAATACTTCAAAATTTATGAAGGAACTCAAAATTAAGTGAAATTTGTGGGGGCACTGAGCTTATATATGGCCAATAACACTTTAGATTTCCAGGAGGCTATCACCATTTCTTGGTGGTAAGATATTGCTTGGATTTTAATATCAACACGAGAGAGAATCCATGAAATCATGTCATAATAGGGAAAAATTCTGGCCCTAGTTGCTACTTTATGTAACTATGTTGCTTTGATTGTTTCAAACAATTTATTCTTTGTTTCAATGGCTCTTGGACTTTTTAACCATTCCTTTTGCTCAAAGAATTCAAATATCTCCTGTTAGGTCATCATACCTGCTTTTTGTGTCTTGTAGGTTGAATCTGACATGAGTAATGCGCCGAAGTTCACTTATTGTGCTGGTCCAACATCCATGCTCTTAATCTTTTCTTTAATCTGCTCTATTTGTTATTTTTCCGCTGCAGATTTTCCCTTTTTTCCCATTATATTACTTGTAAATAGTAACAGAGGATATATAACTTTTTCTTATTTAAAATTTGAAATTGAATTCAAAAATTTCTAAAAGAAATAATGTTATGCTTACACATAATTTTTTGAAACTGCTGTCGTGTTTCCTTAATTTAGTGGTTCTTGTAACAGGGCTTAAGAAATGAGTGTGCAACTAGAAAACCCTAAAATCTTAAATTTGTAATTGGATATTTTGCATTTTTTTTTTTCATTTTAAGAGTTGTAAAAATTAAGAAAGAATATATAAGTTTTGATAACTCAAAATTAGGAATTGAATTCAACAATTTGCGAAAAAAATAAAATTATGCTTACTTAGAATTTGTTGAAATGGGTACTGCATTGCCTCAATTTAGTTATTCTTTGAACAAGAGTTAAAAGAACAACATGTAGGCAACAGACTTTAAAATCTTAAATCTGACACTAAAGAGTTTCCTTTTTTTTGGTATTTTATAACATGTAAATGCGAATGAAACATACATAAGTTTTGCTAATTTAAATTTTGAAATTGCACTAAAGAATCTCTCAAAAAAATGAGATTACACTTACCAAGAGGTTTTTGAAACTGGTACTTTGTATACATACTTCAAATTTACTTCGAGCAATACTCCAGAAAAGAGCATGCAAGCACAATAGCCTAAAATCTTAAAATCCTATTTAGAAAAACATGAAAATTGCAAATGAATGTGTGCATTAATTTCATGTCAACATGTCAACTGTTTTTGTTTTTGGGAATCGAAAAATCATTAAAAATTTATCATTGATTTAACAAGTAATCAATTGAACGTGAAAAGAGAAATTTTGAAAATCTTTATTAAAAAGCGCACCGCACACAAATCAACAAAAATAGTATTTTATTCACATGATCAGACAGATCGGAGGTTGGGCGGTCGACCAGTCGAGTTTTTTTATTTTATGATTAATTTGTTATATCTCAATTCCGACTATACCATAGTGAACTATTTTGTTTATTACACCGATCGTACAGTTGGGAGGTCAGACAATCAAGATTTTTCTTTGTTTTGTGATTCACTTATTGTATCCCAACCTTGACTATATCATAGTTGAGTGGTTTCATCAAGCGAGTTAGTTTGAAGGTAGAGAAATGCTGGGGTCCAGAGGTCACTCAAATTATTTATAACAAATTTCCTAGTCATCCCGAATTTCTAGTTGCATGGTCGGAAGGTCATGTAGTCCAGAGGTTAATTTTTTAACACTTTTTGTTTTATTTTATTTTATTTTGTGATGCAAAAAAGAAAAAATACTCCTTGTAAACCTGATAACAGGAATGCAAATTATTTCCTGGATAAATATCATAACTATCATGTTTTTCACTCCTTTCCTCTTCGGTGGCACAAATTTCTAATTATCCTGCACAATGCATAACTGCAAAATCAACAAGAGGAAATCTATGAACATTGACCAGGTACAAGAACGAAAATAACACTGATAACATTTGTCTTTATTTCAATTAGAATCCTGAAAGAGGAGTAGGAAAATGGAATATTGCTCAATGATTGGAAGATATACATTGTGTTCTTTGTTAACAAAAATCTATTAATAAGCACTATGATTACGGTTGCATAGAGATGCTTTGTATGTCCAAGGATCCTTAGATTGACTTAATGTTAATCACTGTTTTTTTTTTATTCATAGCTCACTCACAAAATAACATTTATATACCTCTAGTTAAATTGGATGAGAAAATACAAAGATAGATATGAAAAAAAAGGCAAACCTGCAAATTTTTTTATGCTAACAACAAGGGCAATAGAAGAGTATCCATGACACATGGTGGTTCTAGTATTCAAGAACCATGAAATTTCCTGCAAGGTTGGAAACTGAGACAATATAAGCACATGTCAAACATAACCATGTATATATTGCTTAATATGTGACAAAGAGCATTTTTTCCCTTGTACAACAAAAGCATGTTTTATTTTTTATTGTTGCATTACAATAACAATAATTAGAATTCACTAGATATCAATATTGAGCCAAAGCACATAAGGAGACCTTGTAGAGGCCTAGTGCAAAAATTAATATATCATAACTCATCTTGTGAAAAAAGGACCTTAGTATCAATGTAAAGAAAAAAAGTTCAAAAAACACAAGAGTAGAACATGCCATTTATGACTTCCTGGTTTACCTAAAAATGAGTTTAACATCATTGCTATTTTCCTAGTTTCTGGATTCAATGATCTAGTGTAACAACTTTTAACACTCTGCAAACAAAAGAAAAATATAATACATAGCCCATAAGAAAGGTACGAGAATGAACTATTTGCAAGGGTACATGACGAAACAAATACTAAGATTGAAAATCACAAAATTATAGGGAAAACTATGCATTATGAAATTAATTATCACACTAACATTAAAATATTAAAATGTGCAAAACATGAAGACTAGTTTCAGTGTCAGAAATGAGTGCATCATTAACTCTATCATTATTATGTGGATGCATAATATTGTTATACTGAGTATATCAAATAGCAGATGAGTGTACTCAAAGATTATTTCATAAAACTTCCCAACAATATTAAATAATAGGTAATAAGTGCTTACCTCTTTATCCTTAATTTCTGCTTTTCTTCTCTCTCAGTCATTCCACTGTTTGAAGTGTGTGGCATGTGTTTTGGATCATCATTGATCACTATTCATTGATTCACTGATAATATTGGTACAATAAAAGTAGGTGGCTGGAGAGCAATTGTAGAGACATTTTTTTGTTATACTTTGTAACTCTATTTTAACATGCTCATCTGACATATGTTTTTGATTGGTGTATTGATGCAAATAATAGTTTCTGCCTCCAATTCAGGGCTAAATGAAACTAAATGAACATTGAACATAGTTCTTCAATGCTTAATGAATACAAGGATAAAAGCACTTGATTCAACGATTGAACAACTTTCAACATTTCAGTAGTAGGTGCATCAAAATATACAATTTTAGTGATATTTTTATTAATCATAATGAGTTCCATATTGTTACAGTGAAAGCACAAACTCCAGAGTGACATGAGAAATCGAAAATAAGAAATTAAGGTACCAATGATTGAGAGATTATTTTACACATTTCTCAATCTATTGTTTACAATATATCTAGAGCACTAGATTGTATATGTTAACTAATAAATACATAAAATACCCAAGGAAATATTTTTACAAAAAATATTATGGTAGAGAGAAACTAAAATCTGCTTTTCTTCTCTCTCAACTTCAACTTGTCCTGACGATGAACCACACTGGTTGGTTCGAAACGCGTCGACAAATGATTTTGTATGTGATTTCGCCGAAATTTCTCTAACAAACTAAAATCTTTCATAATTTCCAAGTAATATTGATTACACAGGTCAATGAAAAATTTAACATAAGAACTCATAGTTCAAAATAACCAATATATTTGTTATTCATAGCAATGACAGTGTGCTACAAAAAAATTATCATTTATTTCAAATAGTACATATATTTTTCACCATCCATCAAAGAATCATTATCATAGACCAAATATATGAAACTATTAACATGTGCTATGGTAAACAATAAACTATTAGCTTGAAATTGAAAAACAAGTGGCTACAGAAAAGATGCATGCATGTGACCGTGCATCACTGATGACAAAGACCCAAAAAAATTATCTGACATCATTTCTATAGCACTTAACATTAGAAGAACCACAGTTTGCTTATACTATATCTAAATTTTCAATTTTTTGTAAGTTGATATGCATTACAAGAGGAAACAAAGAAAATTAGAAAATGAGAATAAGATGCACATTTTGTTAATTCATTGTATAATAAACTCACAATTACATATAAATGAAATGCAACACTATATAGCTTAGGAATTAAAAATCCCTGTGCAAGAAAGCCAATAAACAAAAGCGCACAACCTGTGAAAAAACACTTGTGCAAAGATAAAAATAAAATCTCTGGAAGATTTGATATATGTGAAAAAAAAGAAAGAACACGGATGTCTTGATGCCCTTGTAGAAACCCCCATTTTTTTTGACACAGAAGATTTCATTGAACATATACAAAAAGAAAGCAATTGAGATATTTGTAGTTTTTTTCTTTCTCTGTTTGTTTTTCCCCCCCAAGACAAAACAATTTCACAATTTACAAGAAAATGATAATTCAAGTTAACATTGCAACAGGGAAAATAAAAACATGCATATGCATATAATATGTTATAATGATTTTTTTTGTAAATATACAATGTGTTTGTGCAACTGAGATATTATAGTCCTATTAACGAAATAACGCACTGGGTTGTCATAATTTTTTCAAAAGAAGAAGTTGCTCTAGTAAATGCACATTGGTTTCCATATATGTGTCACAAACAACAAGAAAAAAATATTTTGGATTTAAGAGATCTGTGGTTTTCAATTTTTGGATCAGTAACCGGAGAACCCACAGTATAAACATCTTTTTGCCTAAAAACGTTTCAAATCCCAACTGGGATCCATCATCAGGACTATTAAGAATGATGATACAAGATAAGCTGCTGGAGAGAAAAGATCAACAACTCTTCTTGTAATCCTCACTCTCAATTTTTCGAGTAAAAGGATTTCACTCCAAACATCCCCTCCGTGTAGGGATAAGATTTTGGATTTAAGAGATATGTGGTTTTCAATTTTTGGATCAGTAACCGGAGAACCCACAGTATAAACATCTTTTTGGGCAAAAATATGTTTATACTGTGGGTTCTCCGGTTACTGATCCAAAAAAGAAAAAAATAATTGAGTACCATAGTCCAAGTAGCTTCCATCAATGAAACCACAATTTGCCTAGATTATGTTTAAATTTCCAATTTCCTTTTTTTTTTTTGTTTCCATGAATTGAAATGCATTTTAAGAAGAGACAAAAAAAAATATAGGAAAGAGAAATGAGATAGAAGATCTCTTAATTCTTTGCGCAATAAATTTTCAATTGTATATAACTGCATCACAACACTATATAACTCAGAAAACAATAACAAAAAAAATTGAATTATAAAATGAACACTACATGAAAAAATAGTTATGAAAATAGGAAAATAAGGATGATTCGATCTATGGAAAAATGAAATGAAAATACAATTATCTCAATTCTCTTGTACTGCCTTCTTTTAACACAGAGCATTCAATTATGCATATACAAAAATGAACACATTTATACACATGCAATTGTTTTGTTTCCTTCTCTCCCCCCTCCCCCCCCAATAGAACATAGTTCCAAAATTTACAACAAATGAGAAACCAAGATAGTATTTTAACAGTGGAGAGAAAAGCATCGACAAATATATAATTTGACATAATAACTATTCTGGAGTTACATTATGCTACTGTAGAGCTAAGATCTAATGTTCTTATTAACCAAACAATGAGACCATAGTCTTATAGAAAATTTGATATAACTGAAATATCATATTGCATAATGTGCATTTTTCTCTCTGTTTTCACGTGGAGCAGGAAAACTTACAGGAAAAAGAGAAACAACAACTAGTTATAAAAAAAAAGAAGCAAAAGAAAGTATTATTGATTGAGATATTTCAACATATATCCAGAAAGCACTTATCTAATTTTTTTTTGTGTTTTGTAATTTTGCAACCTGCAATAAAGAAAAAATATTTATTAGTATTTCGGTAAGTATTTATCAATTATGAATTGGTGCCATATAGAATAAAAAATGAAAAGAGCAACAATAACTTAGCTGTCAAAATGTATGAACTTGATGTACAAAAGAAGTTTTTTGTTTGTTGGTCACAACTCCTTTATCTTAGCAATAATGTTGTTAACCGTTAAAGTAAAAAGACCTTGAATACAAAGTTTTCTTAAATTGAACACTGTAGATGCTATGCTTTGCATGTATTCCTGAAAACTTATCTCAACAATAACTGGGCAATGTTATTTTAGTTGTGGCATTCGAAACATACAATCAATTTTGCAATTCTCTATTTCCAGCGTGCATTCAACACTATGCTCATAGGTACGTGTTGTGCCATCTTTACAAATTGTGCATTTATCTATGGTTGGATGAAATAGTTGTTTTCATTTATCGCAAATTTGCTGAAAATGGGGAGAGAAAACATTTACGGCTTTCAACACTCCCTGGATTTGTGTTTTTTAATTTTTTGCCCCAAGGAAAATTGAATTGTTAGAACCAATATATATAATCAAAATCCAATATTTTGCACATCAAACTAAAACTAATGTTACTTGAACAAAGAAGCTATTGGTAAATATACCTATGTTCTTGATATTACAAAAGACAATAAATGTGTTCTTGCACATTCATCATTCAATGGCTCAAGAAAAGTTGTTGATCCAGAGCGTAATTGTTGAATTCCTTTCACATCATTTCTGGCAATGTTTTTGAACAAATAGAGCGGAGTCATCTTTGATGCCAATTCATACTGAATTTTGAAAAAATGCTCTTTATAAGTATCGTTCAATAGCAGTTGCAGTCAACCAGGCTATATATTTTTGGTTAAGCAATCTATGTAAAAAAAATAATGAGATAATAGCTACCTTGATAACAATGCAAAACAAAGATACAATAACACAATTTTGAAAAATTATTAGCTTTTTTGTTCACAATGCAAGTATAGTTATTCTAGCAACAAACTTACAATTGCATTGTCCTCCACAACTTCACCATCTTTTATATTGAGTTTTAGTTGCTCGTTATATTGGTGGCAACCTATTATTATTTCTCCTATTGACCCTACTGCATATGCATTAGTTGAAACAACGAGACTGTGTATTGTTGTATCTGGAGCCAGCCTGCGTTTTTTACAAACTCGTGCAATTGATTCTACGTGGTTTTGCCCTGTAATACTATGCAACATTTTGCATCTCCTCGTTCATAAATATCCTTGTTTCTTATTGAAGAATATGTAATTCAAACATTATTTCCAACAATAAACATGTTTTCGAAACACTCTATAAGATTATTGTCCATGTTCATTGTGATAGTCAGTTGGCCATGGCTATCAACCAAATCAGCGTGGAGAAGCCGCGGTTTTGCAGGAGAGTTAGGACTTTTAGTTTGTGTTAGCCTATAAATAACCAATATATCGCCTTAATTTTTTTTATACATGCTCCTAAGCACATTTCAATGATTCATGATGATACTGCTTCCATTATGCTTTCTCTACTTATATGCAAAATCAAAACAACATGCTTAAAAAAACATTGACATAGATTTAATGCAAATATGTCATTTGACTATACAAACATGTAGTGCAACGAAAACCTAACCTTTGTAGATTCTCATTTTCCACCATTTGTTCTTCCAATATTTGTTTGCTAAAGCTAGATGTTTCCATGATATTGTTCCAAATGATTGGACCAATCGTTGTCAGAAAACGAAAATGCAAGTCATCAAGTAAGGGACAAGTGTACAAAGAACATTCAAAATAATGTATACTCTACAATAATAAATTATATATACATGAATTATGTTTTTATGGTACTATTAGGCATTAGTTCGTGGCTATGTAGTAGAAATGCATAAGTTACAATAAAGAAAATGTTTTATAGATTTCATTGGAAAATATACATATAGTTCACTTCTGGAAATGTGTTATTAAGAATTACGATGGGCACTTTATTATTATTATTATCATCAAAAGCAGTTGCACAAAAAATAATGAAATATGAACTACAAGCTACAACAAATAATACTATTTAGTATATGGAGTAAACTACAACAAAGTGGAAATGAAAATGCGTAAATTGCATACCAAGCATTGCATAAAAATTTATGTTATACAAGACAAATAAAACAAATTTATGTTCATCGTTTAAAGACTTGCCAAAATTTGATATTTGCATGTTTTTGTTGTTTTTTGTTATGCATAATTTCTTTGTTTTTCAATGTTTGCAAATAAATTGCATACCAAGCATTGCATAAAAATTTATAGTTATACAAGACAAATAAAACAAATTTATGTTCATGGTTTAAAGACTTGCAAAAATTTGATATTTGCATGTTTTTGTTCTTTTGTTGTTTTGTTGTTTTTTGTTGTGCATAATTTCTGTGTTTTTCAATGTTTGCAAATCAAGGCATATGCCAAAGGTGCACATTTGCAAATGTGACAAATATTATGACAAGTCAACAATGAAATTGTAGAATACAAACATTGGAAACATGACTCAAGGTGGCAACAAAGATATGGTAAGAAAAATTGTATGATGATCTGTCCAATAAGCATCAAAGATATGGAAAGAAACAATAGTAGGTGAAACGTTTGCCCAAAAGTGATCTAGCATTGAGCTATAGTCAATTGCTAGTTTTTTTGTATGAAAATTGAAGTCATTATTTTGCATAAATGAAAGTAGTTTTTTTTGTTGATGCCTAGTTTGCAACAAGTCCAAATTGAAATCACCAATAAGCGCAATTGGCTAGTTGTTGCATGTGTGCTCTAAAATGAATTTGTAAAATTAATTATCTATTCAATTTTTTCATTTGGTGCAATATATACATTTGCAACTATAATGGGTTTTTTTTCAACATGGAATGTTGCAATTGTTGATTCAAATTTGTCTTTTGTATAAGTGAAATTGTTCTCAGCCAGAATATTTTTTTATATAGTATGTGAGAATTCCATGTAAATGGTATAAATGTATGTAGTCATATTTGCTACACAATAATGGATTCAATGGAGATGATTTTTCTTTTGTTTCTTGGAAACAAAAAATGTCAACATTCATTAAATCATAGCCAACAATGATATCTTTGAAATGCAAGGACAAATTATGAGTGTTCAATGAACATATTGTCAAATCGTCAATTGTTTTATTTTGATATATTCTATATTCAAGCTCAGAGGAGGCATTTTGTTTACATATATTTAGCTCAACATAAACTTTGTCATTGACAGAAAAATTACTATGTTCCAATTTGCTTAATAAATACAAGGAATTAATATCTTTGACATGAGAAAGTGCGGTATAAACGCATCCATGTTGCCTAACTCCTTTTGGGTCAAAAGCCAATTTGTCCATTGTTAACCCTTGTGATCGATGTATAGTTCATGCACATGCGAGTTGGACAAGAAATTGTTCTCTTGTAAAACTAATTTTGTTGTTTGATTCATTATTCCTACAAACTCTAGTAGCACGTGTCCACGTAGACATTATTCCATCTTTGGACATATGCATGATTTTTCCCGTTGAATAGTACCAACAACTAGATCAACAAATTCAATCCAAATTACACCATTTTCAAATGTTGTTGATGCTCTAAAAATTCCTTCAACACCATTCACCAAGCTATCCTGAATATTGTAATTTCCGCCAATTAGTTCAACAAGCATTTTTTCTTTCAACACAGTAGAATATGGAAATTGCAGTTTCATCTGTTTATTGTGATTTATATTTGTTGAGTCAATTGTGCTGTCATATGAATTTAATATAATTGCTTCTTTGTTGATGAGAGACAACATTCTTTCATCATGTTCATTTAAATTATTATTTAAATAAAACAGGTATGGAAAATTTGGATCATTTGGTGCCGATCTATAACAATGTTTGCTCAAGAATGCAAGATCATCATCAGTCTGTGAACATTTCCTCATTCTATTTAAGATGGATACAAATTCTCTATTGTCTAATCACACATTACATGTTTTAGTTCATAAGTTTTCACATTTTCTTTCCAAAAATTGTAAGGAGCACTGGTTCCTTTAAGATGCAATTGTTCAAATATCCAACAATCACGTACAAGTTGTGCTTGACATAGGTTACCACAAAATATTATGTCAAGGTTCCCAAATGGGGAAGCTGGAGTATGCATAATTTCACGGAGTCGCTTTTCAATTCTATAAAGCAATCGAGACCCAATTAATGAAGACTCATCTATCAAAAGAAATTTAAGATGTTCATATTCTATGCTCAATACATCGAGTGCGTTAGAAGGCAGTGGCACCATGTGACATGGTGAAAGTGGCAAATGAAAAGTTGAATGGAATATAAAACTATGTGCAATACATGCAGTTTTGCCAATAAATATAATTATGTTGACGGTGCTAGATCGACCAACCTATCAGGGGATCTCCCCGGTAAGAAGTCCCAACTATACCTTAGACCATTTGGAGTAGGAGTTCTAGTAGTGGGTAGTAAAGCAATGCCTTGACTACTCAGGTACTTGTGTTTTATTTGAAGTTATCTTTCACTTTGCTTGTGTTTGCTAACTTGTTTTGTTGACCAACCACAAGGTGACCTCGTGATTCGGTTCACATCCGGCTCTTGTTGTTATAGACATATTGGGGCATTGCAACCCCAATCTCATATGTCCATAAACCAAGGGCTTCTAAGCCCCTAAAAGTGTTGTTTCATTTCGTAAAGGAACAAGGTCAGCTGATTACATCATCTCCCAGAAGTTCTCCTTGAAAAACTACTCAGAACTAGTCAAAACTGGACCATCTGACCTGCTCCATGTCAGGGTGCGATGCATCTCACCTATTGCACACGGGGGGTGTGATGCATATTGAAAAGCCCTTCTGTAGGGTGAGATGGGGAAGAGAAGACAAATGGCAGAGGTAGTTTGCTAGGTGGAAACCCAGAGAATTTTCTAGAAACTGCTCATTTGACACTTGCCTCTCTGAATTCACACAGGGATGAGTAAGAGATCATGAAATCTCCAAGTGGAACCAAGAACTATCAGAGAAATGACACTAATAAAAAAACCTGAAGCTGACTTACCCACTTGCAAACATCTATATATGGATCCCTCATCCTAGAGATCCACAGGCTAGAATTTTGTATCTTGTAAGGAAGTGTTGTTGGTTTCTTTGTGGAACATCATAGTGTTGGGTGATCTAGCTTTTCATGAGGTGAAGAGGGCTTTCATGCTGGGAGGATGGCGTCAGGTCAAATCAATGGGCTATAATCCTCTCTTCTACTACTTCTATCAATAAAACTATTTGAGTTTTCCTCCATATTCTTGTATATCTCTGAATCTTGTATTGATATATGCATTTGTATGGTTAATATATATCTGATCCTACATTGTTTATGGTTATAGATTTCTATGCTTTGATGGTATTATGCTGCTTTCACTCTATAGGTGTTCTTTGAAGTGGGACAAGTAAGGAAATAGTGGAAAAGATCTATCAAAGGGGAGAGGAAACAAGCAAGGAGCCAAGCAAAAGACTGAGGTTGGTACTCTCTGCTTCTCTCTCTATTTCTCATAAAGGAAAACACAAGTGACTTTAGTTTGTTTGTTTCTAAGATAGCTACCCGTCTTAGTGGGACTAGCAGCTCTGAATGGACACTAGTTTTACCGATAGCAAAATGGCGACTCCACTGGGGAGCGAATAACTTGTTTACTTGTTTCTATTAGTTTTCTTTATAAACTACAGACGAAGCCTAAAGTTAAGCTAGTTAGCCTTCGAACTGCTTTTGCTATGCAACTGCAAAGTAGATCAAGGCTGCTTCAGTCAATCTCCGAGTTAGTTTATGAACTGAACATCTGACTTGCAAACATCCTAAGTGCCCTGGTGGTGGCTCAAGTAACCTCATTAGATCACCCCCTATGCTTTGTGTTTACTGCCTATCATTAGCTCAGCCTAAATCCCTGAACTAAGCTGCAAATTGTGAGCAAAAAAACAAACCCAGTCTCATCCCTGGACCATCGGACTGTCTCTCATTGGCAGTCTGGATGCATCGCACCTCCCATGTGTTGCGAGTGAGATGCATCCCTATTTCCCTGTGTTACAGGTGCGATGATTAGGTAAGACTATTTCTGCCTCCAGATTTTGGTTTTCTCTTCATTGTCTTCAGCTTTATTCAGTAGTTTTGCTGTCTGTGATCAATATATCACTATTGAAACTCCCCTCCTTTGCATTATTCAGCCTCCATTGATAAAGAATTGTGAATGTTTTTTTATGTATTTTTCGTCATTTACAGTTCTCCTTTGCAAACAGTAGCTTAATCGAACTGTCATCTTTTGATTTGAAAGTGTCGCAAGTGTCGTTTTCAGTCAAAGAAAAAGCCTTTCCCTTTTTGATAGTCGAATACACTTTTTCCTTTGTATTTGATTTGAATTAATAGTATTTCAATTGTCGAAAGCAATTTTAAATTCAAAATCGCAAAGTGTCGTCTTAGTCTTCCTTTCGTTTCTTGAAAAGAAAATTGTTAGTACTGTCGCTTTGAAAGAAAAATAGTTCATATCTGTACTTAGCATTCTTTTTGTCATTCACACATTAAGAAAGCTGAAAACAAATACATGCATGTGCATTTGCATTTAGACTGCATGCTGAAATTGATTTAGGAAAAGTGCATCTAGTGTGTGCTCTCTGCTCTATGTTGAAAGAATTTTACTTCTCTTTCCTTAGTAGCTAGGATTTTCATTACAAAAAGAAGAGTAAACGACTGTTTATCATCTTAGATTACATATTTAGGAATTGTATATCTACATCACGTGGTGAACCTTAAAGGCAAACTTCTTAAGAAAGATCAACTGTAAAATAAATTTCAATGAACGTAAAAACACTTTGGAACCTAATGCACAACATCTAGAAGTCTAGGCTAGAGACGTATTTCG
>APFE030228347.1:0-31877 GCA_000404065.3 Pinus taeda
ATAACACCTAATGTAATGATCTGGGTGGTTTTATGGTGAAAATGAGGCAAAAGATAAGGAAAGATAAGGAATGATTGAGGAAAATGGTAGATAAGTAGGTGTAGAATAGAGGCTCTACATGAAGTTACAAGCCAAGGAGAGAATTGAATGTTTTGATAGAAATTCTCGACTCAACATGTCTGCAAAACTATTTTTGTCTCCTGGTATGAATTCAATGTCGAAAATACACTGGCTTAATTGCATCACCCATCTGACCATAGCAGCATCTTCAAATTCACACTTCTGGATTGCATACTTTAAGACCTGGCAGTCAGTTTTAACTGTGAAATTCGTATAAATAAAAAAATCTTTAAACTTGGTGATGCCGAGACAAACTGCTCTCAATTCTTTCTTTAGATTGGACCAGTTCAACTGGTTTTTGGCCCAAAGTAGAGAAGCATATTGGCATGCTTCAATCTCTTTTTTGTTGGTGGGATTTTTCTGACATAACACTGTGCCCCATCCAACTTGGCTAGCATCAATCATGACAATTTTTTCCCATTCTTCTCGTATGGGAGACAAGGGCTGAATCTTTCTGACTCTGTCTTTTATTCGCTTAACTGCCTGAGTACATTCATCATTCCAAGGGATTGGATCCTTCTGAAGCCTTTTATTTAACAGTTTCCTTTCTTGAGCACAATGTTTTAGAAACTTTGAAATGTAGTTTAGGCTTCCAAGAAATCTTTGGAGCTGAACTTTGTCATGGATCTCATCCAGGGAAATGATCCACAAAATTAAGACTTCTTTGGATAACATTATATGAACCATACTGGATATTATAACCCAAGATATCTATCATGGATTTAAATAATTTCATTTTCGATTTAGACAAGACTATTCCCTTTTCTTTGACTCTCTTTAAAAAGATCTTCAAATGCTTTATATGCTCAGGAATGTTATCTGAATGAATCAACAAATCATCGATATATATTTTTAGGAAATCATCCATACCTTTGAAAGTCTCATCCATGATTCTTTGGAATGTAGAGGGTGCATTTACCAGGTCGAATGGAATAATGTTCCACTCATAATGTCCTTCTGGTATAGAGAAAGTAGTCTTCCACTTATCTGACTCCTTTATTCCTACCTGCCAAAATCCTGATTTAAGATCAAACTTTGAGAAGATTTTGGATTTAGAGATCTGGGCAAGTATGGTGGAAGGCTTTGGTAGCAGGTAAGCATCATAGTCTAGGATGTTGTTCAGAGGCTTATAATTCACAACCAACCGGGGTTTACCTCTGGCTATCTCTGAATGTTTATTTACATAAAATGCAAAGCAAGCAATGGGACTCTTGCTTTTCCTGATCAGACCTTTCTTCAATAGATCTCTGATTTCTTCTTTGCACATCTTCAACTGTTTTGAATTCATGGCTATTTCTTTCGATCTTCTCAATTTTCCACTAAAGTCAGCTTTAAGGGGAAGTTCAACTTCTTGCTTATTGACATGCCAGAATGCATTGGGATCATCTGAACAACATTCTTTAAATTTAGCAGTTATGTCTGCTATTTCTCTGGAATATTTCCCATTGTCTAAGTGATCTTCTGTTTTAGTATTTCCTTCTTCATTTCCATTTTTGCTAAGAGATTCTCCATTCTTTCTATCCTCTTAAGTCTATTCGGAGAATTAGCATTTATAAATGGAAAAAAGATTTCTTTATTATTCAACCTGACAAAATATCCATACCTTTGACTGGAATTGCCATGCTTTTCGAAATTCTGAAAGAATGGCATTCCTAGGTACATTGCACAGTCCATACCTGGAACTATTGGGCAGATAAGATGAACACCAATTTCTTCAGTCAGGAATACATCCATTTCAACTTCTAATACTGTTGTGATGTCACCACTGGCCGTCATTACCCTTGGGCATGCCGTGGGTCTTCTTAGATGTGGGCTGACCACTGTGTTGTTCACATTATTCAACCGGGAACCAGTATCCATTAGTACCTTCCAGTATTCATACTGAGTCCCAATCCTGACTTTCATCTTAACACAGTACATAACATCTCTGTTGACTATATTACATCCCAAACCCATTCTATTTGTATCATCTTCATCTTTTGTATCCTTAGTTGGGTTTATTTGTTTAGATATTGGATTGGCATGGAACATCCAATTTTCTAATTTTCCTGACATTGGAGGAGTCTGGGAGGTAGAAGCCTCTTGTGCATTCATCAGTCTGATAGTTAAATCCCTATGATTTTCTATACACAGCTTTTTGTTTTCTTTTACTGTCTTTCTCAGATCTTTGATTGCCTGGTGTATGCTAGGCAGGGTCTGAGGTAGGTCTTCACCAAAGTCTTCATTTTTGAATTGCCTAGTTAGAGCTTCAACTGAGAATAGGGATGCAGGAGGAACATACCCTTTGTTTGGGAGATTCTTTGAACTTGAAGGCGTTTGCTTTAAATGATCTACCAGCAAGGATTTGTACATGTCTCTGATCTGTGGATCAGTTGCTGCCATCATTTGTGTGAAGTAGTTCCTGCTCGTTTCTTCATAATCACTTTTCATCATTCTGTCTGCATTACATTTCCAAACATCAGGATCACTACAGTCACAATCCTTACATTCTATACAATGAGGATCCCTGCAAATTTCTTCTTTTGAAGACGAAGAATAGTCAGAATGAACAAGATTCAATTCATTTTCTGATTCTGTATCAGAGGATAGTAATTCATCACAACTACTTGGTAAATCAAAGAAATTGATTTTTCCTTTTTTGTTTCTGTAAGGCAGTTTTTTCTTTATTTTTCATAGGACAATGATTTGCAGTATGTCCTTTCTCATTACAATTGTAGCAGGTGATTTCTTTTCCTTTGGAAAACATTTCAGTGTGTTTATAAGGCTTTTTCTTGAAATGTTTTTTCTATGGGACTCGGGATGACTGGGAATTCTTTTTTGAATGCTTATGCTTTCGCCTTTGCCCCTCAGAATTTCCAGCCTTACCGAGGTGCCATTGTTTGCAAAGCTGCTGGTAGCCATGTGGCTTCTTTGGATTTGTAGCAGCATGAGCAATTTTCATCTGGGAACAAAGTTCTACAATGACAGCTTTCATAGCGTGTCGAATGACTCCAAATTTGTAATCTCCGATTTTACCAGGGAGCTTATTCACAATTGCTGAAGAAACCCAATGTGGAAGCGAAGAAACAAAAATTTCTTTCCACTTAGGTTCAAGAATGAGATCTGTTGATAGAGTATGCAGACGATGGAGAAATTCATTGAAATACTCATCGAAGTGTTGCATGTTATGCAACTTCATGGCCAACAGGGTTATTGTAGTAATTTCATTAGTTATCTGGGGGAAACCAATGAAATTAACAGTGATGCCATATAGAAGTCTTCCTATCATGTTATTAACATGAAGATGTGTTACAGGATCCATGTAGGTACTTCCGTCAGCGTTCTGAACAACTGATTGTTCCCATGAAGGAAGCAAGTTTGGCTCTTTCAATGTTTTTGCTTTTAACCAGGCATCGAGTGTGCCTTAAAATCCACCAATGATTCTTCTAGTGGCATTTACAGGACCAATATCATTAGCTAGATAGGTTCTGTAACAGACTAACATTGAGTGTAAGATTGACATCACTTCGGCTTCTATACAATTATCTATATTCCAGGAATAAGTGGAGTTAGCTGACCAATCCTTATGATATTCTGATTTCATTAGATCTATGCGATTTGGTGCAGGATTCCATGTGGTGTTCCACTTTGATCTGGATGAGGTAGCATTAACTTGAGTGTCTACGATGTCCTCAGAATTTATGACACCAAAATGTTCTTTGTCCTGAGTAGAGAAATTATCTATGCAGGCTTCTAGATCTTCTAACTCAGGTGTGAAATCTATCTTATGAATACCAGTATCATAATCATCTTTTGTTTTAGAAGCTTCAGCCTCTTCTTCACCAAACAAAAATTCAGAGAGACTACTCCTAGTTTGTTCTTCTGGTTCTTTCTGGACTTTTCCAAAGAAACTAGGATTAGCAAAAGGCGAGTATTGGAAAGTAGAGTTTGGTGGCGGAAAGCTTATTGAGCTATCAGGCTCTCCACTAAAGACGTAATGGAATATCGGACTGAAGTCTTCGGATCAAAAAATAGAGTAGAAGATTTGTAAGCCTTTGGACTAGGCTTCTTCTTGAGAGAGTCTACTCCAGAAGAAACAACCCAAACTTGTTTCTTAATGATGTCAAGGCTATTATTTACCTTAACAATTTCCTTTCCATGACCAACAGTTGCTTCATGGATCTTCTTATCTGTTTGCAGAGAAAGTTTATCCAAACTCTGGGCAATAGTTTGATCATTTTCAGTCAGAGTTTTAATGCTTTCATTCAGACAAACAATATTATAGTCTTGCTTCTGAAGAATTCTGCCGAGCATTGTTTTCATTTCGGAACATGCAGTTTCTACTGAAGCAAATTATTTTCTAAGAAATCTCTCTAAACTAGACAATGCCAAATTAGTCCAGTTTGTTGCTGCTACTGATTCTTTAGTAGACAAAGAAGGATCATCAAGATGGGAGGGAAGAATTTTGTACATTTTCCAATCTTGCTATCTTATGACAAAATTTTTCCATGGGGGAAACTCTGTTTCTGTTTCAAGGACAGAACCATCCAAGAGTTCCCATTTATGCTTAGTAGGAGTTCCTGTCCTAATCATATTTACATTGAACTGTAAGCATATATCTCTGATCAAATCTTCTCCTTTCACCCTGACTGCTACCAACGATTTTGGGATATTTGGTTTGGATAGCATGTTCTGGAATTTAGGATGAAAGACTGGGGCTTGTAGAGGAGAAGGAATAATAACTCGATTCTTTTCCAGTTTCTCTTCTATAAACCTTTCAGGTTCCTTGATTCTTTTTTGTTTTGCTTCATTTCTGAATTGCTTAACCAAGGATTCTTCTACTTGATTTACAGAAGGGTAATACCATTCACAGAACGATATCCACTGGTTTTGAGCTTGCATCCAAGCTTTCCATGCAGCATCATTTTGCTGATTGAAGTTTTTCCTATTCTGTTTTTCCAGAAGAAGTAACTTTTGCATGTACAAATGTTCCTTTTCATGAGTATAGATGTCCCAATTGAACATCTTCTTCTTCCATGCATCCTTTGGATCATATGGCCTAACTCCCTTGTATATTTTCAAGAAAGCAATAATTTCTGAGTCAGAGGGAATTTCTACAGACGTAGGAATTTTATCAATGGGATTTCTTCAGAAGGAAGGAATGGTAGAACGATTTACAAAACCAAGACCATGGGAGGTAGTCGTGGAGACAGAATTTATAAGCAGTTCTTCTTGAACATTAAAGAATGAAACTTGTTTATAGCTTTGTTCAGAAGAATCAGACGATGGTACAAATCTGATCATGTTTACACGATGATGGTCTGAAGTTTGTCCATGTGGAGTGGGAGGTTCTGAAGAAAACTGACAAAAGGTCTTTGAACAATGCAGATGGTCACAAACAGAGCTGAAAACTGGATTCGGATTGGATTGCACAAAAATTTTTCGGAGTGACTCATAAACTGCTGGATCAATTACAATTTGTTGTGGAGACTGTATAGGATGTAATTGATTTGTAGGGACCGTAGTAGTTGTAGGAATAGTTGTTGTAATAATTGTAACCTGGCTCTGATGCCATTTTCAGGATCTTAGTAAAATCCACACAGGTATCATAGAATGCGAATAAAATAGGCGATATCATAGGATAGCGAAAAGCGAATTTTATTATCAGAGGAAAATACTATAGATACAGACTGGGAGTATTCCTTCTCAGATTGACTGTTGTAGCATTTAACAAATATATCTTAGCCGAAGCTTAAGAACTCTATAGGCTACCTGGCGTACAAGTAGGAGATAAAGTATTTGGGCAAATATTAGCAAAGTTGTAATGAAGTGGAGCCTCTCTGATGTTCTTACCAGGTCAATTTTCTTGCCTTTTCCCAATACTTCGTCTGGGCCCAAAGTGCAATTTAGATCTCCAGCAATGAGGAGAGATTCAATTTCCATAATTCCGGAGGAAAGGAAACGAATCCAATATGAAACTCGGTCTTTATAGGGAGCATAAACATTCATAATATGGACCGAGGCCGCTTTACCACGAAATTTGGCAAGTATCAAAATACCCTCAAGGCACTGGAAGATTCTTGCCAAAATCCATCTTGGATCCCAAAGAACCGCTAATCCACCAGATAGACCCGCAACCTCCGTAGCTGAAATATACCAAGACAGGAGCATGCGTCTGAAGAAAGAAATGGTGTCTTGTCGAGCATGCATGGTTTCCTGAATCAAGATGATCTTATAAGGGGAAGAAAGAAATAAATCTTTAAGGGCAAGAAACTTCGGGTCTGCCCCAAGACCCTTAATTTTGATAGAGAGGATATTCATCATTTGGCACTTTTCTCGGGCATGCTTGCTGTAAGAGGCCCACTTTCTTAGAAATTGGGATGTCCACAAGGGAAGATTCTTGATAATCAATATTGGAAATGCCCCTCCTGCCTTTGAAATGCCTACTGCCCTTGTTTTGTTTTCGACGAAGCGTGATATTCTTCATCGAATTAGGACTAATAAAAAGAGAGATAGACTTTCTGGGTTTATGAATGGTCAAAGGGAGAAGGTGAAGAGATTCTCTCTGTAGGAGCATGTCAAGGTCAGTGCCAATGGAGTTAGTAGGGGATGGTAAAGGAGAGTTTGGGGGAGTAACCGTGATCATGGGAGCTTTGCCTTTGGAGGAAAAGGTGGAGCGAGTCAGAGTCATATGGATAGAGGAGGAGGGAGATACTTTCTTATGGTCATGACCAGATTGAACGGGAGATGAAGAGGATGAGGGAATAATTGTAATGTTAGCTTTCTAATGGGGTAAGAAACTCGGCTTAAGGGCCAACGAGGGGAGATGATAAGAATCCCCGGGGAAGGTTCAGGAGAGGGTTGTTGGGAGGGCAAGTTGAGAGCACCCGCAAGGGTCAGATTATCCATGGAAATCGATCTCTGAAAAGAAATGGGAGGAGATTTAGGATGTTTGGGAGAATAGAATTGGTGGTGAGAAGGCTCCTCAGATAGATCACGTGAAATGGATAAACTATGAGAGAGAGTCGGGGAAAAAATATCTGCAATAGGACATAATTTTTTATATTTGTACCTTTCTTCTTCCCCATAACAATGAGCCGAATCCATATTCTGCGACTTTTGTTTTACCCGAAATTCCTTATTACATCCCTTCCCAGTTGGATGACAACGACATTTACCTTTTAGGTGCCCAATTTTGTGACAAAGGGAGCATTTAAATGGGACACCCCAATAATCAAGTTTTTGGCAGGCAGATAATTCACCCCACACAAAATACAAAATAATATGATTGGGGAAACCACCCCTAAACCCTTATCGAAATGAAAATGTGTGAGATCATGCATATTGGCGTCAGAGTTTATGGTCCAAACCAACAACACAGGTGTAAAATAAAACAATATGATATAATGGAGGAAAACCAAAATGTAATGGTGTGCATACGGATATCGAAGCCGGGAACTCCTATTGACTTAGGCGTTAACGGGGAGATTATGCATATTGGCGTGAGAGTCGTCCCCAACAGAGAAACTAGCTGTAAAATAAAACAATATAATATGACAACTGAGATCAATGTCTCTATCAACCGATATTATATTGTTTATTTAATATCAGTTAATATAATATAAGTTAATAATAATTTTTACGTAAAAGTTATTATTAACTTGTAATAAAATTTTATAACAGCGATTCTATATGCGGAAAAACTTAAAGAATCGTTAAATTGGAAAGAAGGTTTAATGCCCAGGAAAAATTAAATTACCTCCAGCCATTGATAATGCTCTTGCTGCAAACCACAGTCCACTTGCTTTCTTTACTGAAATAGCACTCCAGCTTCAATCCAAACAAAAGAAAAGAATACAGAAAAGTCTGAAGGCACTTCCAAGCTTTGCTTTCTCAGCTAGATGGTGTAAACAACTAAGGGGATTGAGATGCAAGCTTGGGGACCAAACAGATGAATTTATAGCCAAGCTTCCATCAAGCTTCTGATGGCTATGTGTCAGGTGTTCCACAGATCAAGGTAGAGAACTCCAGATGGAGTAATGGACCACTTCAAAAGCTCCCAACAAGAAAATTAATTAACTGGAGTTGATTTCCTTAATTTAAGGAAATCACTGCAGTTGGTTTCCAGAAATTAAGGAAAGACTGCAGTTGGTTTCCATAATTGTAGGTAGCAGTTGGTAAAAATTAAATGGAGCTTAACATTCTCCCACTTGGTCCATACTTCCAAACTTAATGTCTCAACTTAAAACCCATTGACAATCTGTATTAAGTAATAGTTACATGAATCATGGCGATAAGTCCTCTAATGACGAGTATTATCTTCCATGTATTACTATGTATTTATTCTTATTATAATTTATGTGGCAACAATTTCTTAATGAATAAACCTTATGTTTATTCTTGGTCCTTCTTAAATGAATTTTCTCAAATCAACTTAAGGTGCACATAAATATGAGAAAAAACATCACAATAATTAAGAAATTCATTAAAATAACATTGTCCATACAATGAGAAACTACATAATGGAACCAAGTCCCATATTCATTACATGATCCTTGAATTAAAATGGTGGCATGCCCTTAGTCAAAGGATCAACGATCATCAACTCAGTGCTCACGTGCTCAATGACCACTTTCTTTTCTTTAACACGTTCCCTTATAGCTAAATACTTAATGTCGATGTGTTTATTTCGACTCCCACTTTTGTTGGTTTTAGCCATAAAAACAGTCGCTGAATTATCACAATAAATTCTCAATGGCTTAGAGATAGAATCCATAATTCTAAGCCCAAAAATGAAACTCTTAAGCCATACACCATGTAAAGTAGCCTCAAAACAAGAGACGAACTCGGCTTCCATAGTGGAAGTGGAAATCAAGGTCTGCTTGGCACTCCTCCATGATACAGCTCCACTGGCCATCATAAAAATGTAACCTGATGTTGATTTGCGTGAATCAACACATCCAGCGAAGTCAGAATCTGAGTAGCCAATTACTTCCAAGTTGTCCGTCCGTCTATACATAAGCATGTAGTCTTTGGTTCCTTGAAAGTACCTCATTACTTTCTTTACAGCTCTCCAGTGGTCTAAACCTGGATCACTCTGATATCGTTCCAACATTCCCACAACAAATGCAATGTCAGGTCTTGTGCAGACTTGAGCATACATTAGGCTTCCGACAGCAGAAGCATATGGAATGTTCTTCATTTGTTCCCTTTCAAAATCGTTCTTCGGGCATTGGTTCAAATTGAACCTATCACCCTTCACAATGGGAGCTACACTTGGTGAACAATCCATCCGAAATCTCTCTAAAATTTTATTAATATAGGTTTCCTGTGACAGACCCAAGATGCCTCGAAATCTGTATCTATGGATCTTAATGCCAATGACATAAGATGCCTCACCCATATCCTTCATATCAAAATTTTTAGAAAGGAATTGTTTCACCTCATGTAGCAAACCCTTATCATTGGTTGCTAGCAAAATGTCATCTACATATAAAACAAGAAAACAAATTTTACTCACACTAACTTTCAGGTATATACATTGATCCATAATGTTTTCTACAAAACCGAAAGAAGAAATTACATTATGGAATTTCAAATACCATTGGCGAGATGCTTGTTTTAAACCATATAGTGACTTCTTGAGCTTGCAAACCAATTGCTCACCATCACTAGAGGGGAATCCTTCAGGTTGTTTCATGTAAACCTCCTCCTCTAGATCTCCATTAAGAAAATTCGTTTTCACATCCATTTGTTGCAACTCTAAGTCAAAATGGGCTACTAATGCCATAATAACGCGCAAGGAATCTTTGTTAGATACAGGAGAAAAAGTCTCCATGTAGTCGATTCCTTCTTTCTAAGTGAATCCCTTAGCAACAAGTCTTGCCTTGTATCTCTCAATGTTGCCCAATGAGTCTTTCTTTGTCTTAAAGACCCATTTACATCCAATGGCTTTTGCACCATTAGGCAACTCAACAAGATCACAGACTTCGTTACTCTTTATGGAATTCATCTCTTCCTTCATGGAATTGTACCATAGTTCTGATTCTTTGCAACTCATGGCTTGTGAAAATGACTCGAGATCATTTTCGGCTCCAATGTTGTAGTCAGATTCTTGTAGATATACAACATAATCATTAGGAATTGTCGATCTCTTTGGTCTAGTAGATCTTCTTAATGTTGTACCATCATCTTCCTGAGAAGTATGTGGTTCAACTTGTTGTTCAAAAGTTCTTGGCAACTCTTGAACTCCTTGATCTACTGGAATATCGTCAGCAGCTTGTGGAACTTCAACCATTGGTTGTTCAACACCAGTTTGCACTTGAGGGGTCCTATGAACAATAATCAATCTATCACTTGAAGTGGAAGGTTGAGATTCTGAATGATCCTTCTCAGAAACTATGTTTCTAGTTTGATCGCTCCCATTGATCAAGTCATTTTCAAGAAACTTTGCATTTCTTGATTCCACAATCCTAGTGCTGTGAGAGGGACAATAAAATCTGTAACCTTTAGAGCTTTCAGCATATCCAATGAAATACCCACTAATGGTCCTTGGGTCCAGCTTCTTCTCTTGTGGATTATAAATTCTCACTTCAGACGGGCATCCCCAAACGCGCATATGTCGCAAACTCGGTTTCCAACCTTTCCATAATTCAAATAGCGTTTTAGGAACTGCCTTGGTTGGAACTCGGTTTAATATATACACTGTCGTCTTAAGTGCTTCAGTCCACAAGGATTTAGGAAGATTGGAGCTGCTAAGCATACTCCGCACCATGTCCAATAATGTTCGATTTCTTCTTTCTGCTACACCATTCTGGTCGGGTGAACCAGGCATGGTGTATTAGGCAACAATCCCATGCTCTTGAAGAAATTTAGCAAATGGCCCAGGTGCTTGTCCATCTTCTGTGTATCTACCATAATATTCTCCACCTCTATCAGATCTCACGATCTTAATTTGCTTGCCGCATTGTTTCTCTACTTCAGCCTTAAATATCTTAAAGGCATCTAATGCTTCGCTCTTTTTATGAAGCATGTAGAGATACATATATCGTGAGTAATCATCTATGAAGGAGATGAAGTATCTCTGACCATGTGAGTCCATGTCTGGACTACATATATCAGTATGTATGATTTCTAATATGTCTGAACTCCTATTGGCACCTTTCTTTGACTTGTTGGTCTGCTTTCCCTTTATGCAGTCCACACAAGTATCAAAATCAGTAAAATCCATAGTATTAAGTACCCCTTCATTTACCAATATTTTAATTCTTTCTATGGAGATATGACCTAGTCTCCGGTGCCATAATTTAGAGGAATCTTCTTTAATAACACATCTTTTAGTACCAGTGTGAACATGCATTGAATCATAAGTGGCATTGCTTTGTAAATTAATGCAGTAAAGACCATTAGACAAGATACCATTCCCAACATAATCAGATTTATAAAATAGACTGAAAGATTTTTCTGAAAGGTTTAAGGAATATCCAAAAGGTAAAAGCCTTGAAACTGAAATCAAGTTTCTAGAAAAACTTGGAACATAAAAGGTCTTTTCTAATTCTAAAACAAAGCCACTACTTAAAGTTAAATAACATGTTCCTATAGCTTCCAAATGTGAGCCCATCTTGTTTCCTGATAAGATGCTCTGTTCACTTCCCACTGGTTTCCTTAGGTTTTGCAAACCCTGCAAGGAATTTGAAATGTGAATTGTTGATCCAGAATCAATCCACCATGTGTTAATATTGACATTAACCATATTAGATTCATAACAAACAAACGAGATTAAATTACCTTTGTCTGCAAGCCATTTCTGAAATTTGGTGTATTCCTTCTTCATGTGTCCCTTCTTTTTACAGAAGAAACACTTGGAATCCCTTTTGATATCGGCTTGGGGAGGTACTTTATCTTTCCCTTTCCGATTGGCTTGAGATTTTCCCTTTCCACGCGTTGCCAGCATTGCACTCTCTCCCAGTTCCATCACCAGTCTCTCTTCGTCTTGAACACACATGATCATGAGTTCATTAATTGACCATTTATCCTTATGTGTAGGTCCATATTGGTGCGGAAGGGTGTTCAGGATGTAGTGCACTAGGAAGGACTCCGATATATCAACCTCGAGTTTCTTCAATTGAGCCACAATGTTCCTCATCTGCATGATGTGCTCGCGCACACCTTTCACATTGGTGAGCCTTAGGGATGAGAACTTCATGATTAGGGTGCTTGTTAGTGCCTTGTCTGAAGTGACGAATTGATCGTCAATGGCCTTCAACAAGTCTCGGACCTTTTCATTAATCAACGGAACCATGAATACCAGCTGAAATTTTAGTCTTAATGAACATCATGCTTAGACGATTGGATCGCTCCCATCGTTCATAAAGCGTGATGTCCACTGCAGTGCTGGTATTAGTGAGTGCCGATGGTTCATCTTTCCTAATAGCATAATCTATGTCCATCCACCCCAAATAAAGGAGAACCCTCTCCTTCCAAACCTTATAGTTATCTCCCTTAAGTTCGGGAATGTCACAACGAATTTCAGATAAATTTGCAGGTTGTACTACTGCATTAAAATACATGCTTATGTTAAAATTGAGGCTTAATAAGATTTCATGTTTTACCAATGTAAATCATGCTCAAAATTGAATCTAATGACATAAAAATTGCATGTGGGCTAAATTTTTAATTCAAGCAGATTCAATTATTCATTGTTTTGAACTTTATGATAAAACTATTAATTCATAACTCCTGTGGGTAGGTTATGAAATTTTATCCTAATTAATTAGATAAATATAATAAAAATTCATGTGGGATAAAATTATATTTAGTGTAATTAATTACAATTTAATGTCTAAATAATCTTTATGTGATCTAACCAATCAAAATATATAATTTTAATTAATTAAAAATGTTGTAGCTATTCTCTAATTAAATAAAATTATATAGATCACTAGACATTATTCTTTACATAAATGGTAATTTGCAGTCAGCATTACCGTAAATGACAGCAAATCGATTGTTCAATTCATAAACAAAACCCGGAGATTGACTGAAGCAGCATTGATCTACTTTGCACTTGCATAGCAAATGCAGTTCGAAGGCTAGCTGGCTTGACTTCAGGCTCTGTCCTCAAGTTTATAAAACAAACAAAATGTTTATAAAACAAACAAAATAAACCCGCAAACAAGCTTTAATCAACCTCAGATGGGACCTCAGAAAAATGGGGCTCGGATCTGCTTCAAAACCTCGGGTTCAAACCTGATAGAGGGCTCAGATCAACTTCAGAAAGACTTCAGATCTGCCTCAAAATTTATCCCTGAAAAGTGAAAATCTTAGGTTCGGATCAGCTTCAGGAAGATTTCGGGTTAGCCTTAGAAGTTAGAACAGACTTGAAGGATGCCGAAAATCTTCTGCTTCAGGAAGTCCAAATCAGCCTCGGGAAGTGCCAAACAAAGGCCTCAAAAACCTGCCTCAGAGGGCCAATTAAGGCCTCAAAACAGGCCTGTAATTTTTTTAAATTTTTGTTTTTTCACAGGAACTGGATTAGTCCAGAAACTAGAAATTGCTCAAAAAAGTTTTTTCTTTCTATTTCAGCATTTATATTTTATGCCAACAAGTTTTTCCATCTGCGTGCAATTTTGACTTGTCTAGCAGGGTATAACTGATGAGGTTCTCACCGATGGAGGATATGCATTATCCAAAACAAGCAGCAAACTTCACTTTTCCAGCAAACAATTAATAAAATTTGCATTTTTAGACAAAGGATCGATTCAGCAAACCCCAAAAACCCTCACCACACTCAGTTTAAAAAAATAAAAATAAATTTGGAAGCAAATAAAATCTTTAGATTATGTCCTGGGTAGCCTTCGGTATCCTCCGAATTTGCGTAGTGATAAATAAATGAAGTGCATTTCACTTAGAAATTTCAAGGGGCAAGCAAACGAAATTCAACACATTCAATATAAAGTAGCAAAGGAGAACCCGGCTCAGTGCAACGCATCTAGGGAACCTCTGATAAGCCAGAAGCTCCCAAATACTAGCAAAATTACAAGAAAGTTTACCCAAGCTCTCAAGCTTCCCTCTCAAGAATGAGAGCAAATGGGTAAATATAAAGAGTTTTTGGAGAGGATCCCCAAGAGGCCCAACGAATTTGTTGTTGTGACCACCTGTAGGTGGCAGCGTTGTCACCTTAAGTCTGCCTAAGCATATCATTGACTGTCGGTGCATGCCAATTCTTTGCCCAATGTGGAGGAAAGCAGGGAAATTTCCCCACTTAACTGACAGCCCAATCCCACCAAAATCTCACCAAAACGTGAGTTTCCCCTACTTCAATGAGACTGTCATCTACTGTTGTGTGTGGCCGTAACTGGCAGCATCAAACCAGATGTAAACTCAGTCCACGTGGTCTTGAGTGATGGAAATATAGAATTTTCTTAAAGGACTAAGGTACCAGACCTCTATACCCAGTCCGCTCACACCTGCAAACTGCTATACCCTTTTTTATGATGGATGCATATCCATCTGATAGTAGTTTTAAATCAGATATAACCTGTGGCTTCAAAGAAATGGGTTGCTTCAAGCTCTGGTGACTCAAAAATCTTTTTAGTCACACACATAATTAACTATATAAAAGTTGTTCTACATTTTAAATAACTCAAAAGTTGTTGCAACCTGCAGATTCGAGGCAACACAATCCTCTCAATGCCGGCAATGGATGCTATCTCGACAGCCCAAAGACAATGAAGATTCATGTAATTACTGTGAATGTTTATACTCTTTTCGATGAAAGCTAAGGGCATAAAACCAAGAGTTTATAAAGTATATGTTTTCTTCTACCTGGAAACACCCAAATAATCCACTCCCTCATACCGAAGAGAGAGAACCATGCAAAGAGACTGGACAAAAGAATCGAAAGAATCAATGAAAGTAATCACTCCCTGAATCTATACAAGTTAACCAATGTAATCACAGCGCCCAACCACAGGAGATAGGTTATTAGGGAACAGTCAAGCAGCAACAAGTTAATTACATGCAGTGCCCTTCACTTGACCAGATTCAATCACCTGGGGCAGTCAAAATCCCCAGGACCCTGCTCATATAAGATGAGATTCCCCGTCAGTACGCCATCTATGGAAATCTCAGGGGTTCCTGCTTCCTCCCAACAATCAGGAAGTCAATTTCCATGTAGTCATCAAGTGCATAGGCAGCCATACCCAATGCGTCCCAGACTATAGTCAAGTCAGAGAGCTCAAGCTCTACGCTTGATTTTATGGGTCTCTGTTGTCCTATGTCTGTTATCTTACCAATGTAAGAAAATTCGCAGATTATTCCGAAAAGTAGAAAAAGCAAACAAGCTATTCTTTCATAAGATAAATAAATTTAAATTAAATTTCAACCATGCTAAATCTGAATTTTCAACAATACTTAAGTTTTGAAATTCATCAGACAACTACTCCATGGTATCACCACATTGTTTGGTAGCACCGATATATAAGTTGCAAAATGATACAACCACAAGAGGTTAAGCAGCTTGATGAAAGTGGTTATTGTCTTAGCCCCAACATGGTTCAAAACTCACAAAAGTGGCAGGTTCAGCTATGCAAGGGTGGGCAAAGGTGGTGAAGCCATCATGGCTGTTGAGTCACGCAATGTGGCCTCATGCCCCTCCTGAAATGTCCTTAAGTTTTCAGGATTCTTGTGCAAGGTTCAGGTCATGGCCTTAGGTATTCAGAATTATGGATCTCAGATGGCTCCTCTTGAAGCGTTCTCCATTGCAATTCAATTCAAAATTAATCATAATGTTTATCCACTTCAATTTCAGTCCAACACTTATCCCTACATGGATTCAAAACTATCCAAAAATTTTGATTTTAATTTTGAACCGGCAAAGCTAAAGGCTCAAATGCGACTCTGGTTATGAGGAACCCATGTTCTAAGGTCAGCACTGTCCACTCATAAAATATTAATCATTGCACTTATCCGCTTATGTTTTTGCTCACAGGACTCAAAATGGTACAGTGAAAACATAGTAACTGTCTATCACGAATACTTCCTGTAGGAACGCTCCAGGTTCAAATCCTGGCGTATACGTTTTCCACAAACTGCAGCAGCAGCCAAGACTAGGTGAAAGACCCAGTTTCCTTGATGGCCCATGGATACCGTGAATCAACTGTATAGCCGGTTTTGTAATCGTGCATCGTTGCACAAATGTTTAAAGAGAGAGTAATTAACCCTGACCAAAAATGAAATCATTTTTTAACCTTTCTATCTATACCAATGGGACATGTTCCCACATCCCCAATCCGAGAATATTTCAATTAAAATATCCAGGCAAGAGCAATAGCATTAGCACAAGCCACCCACAAGGGACAACATAAGCAAAGGAGACTTGAACGTGGTGGAGTTATTCATTAACCAAAAGAGCAAAACGAATTCATTCTGTAATTTATCCATAAAGGCAAAAGGCTAGGTCAAGCCAACCCTATCAAGAGAAAATTTCAGAATGGTTTCTAGATTATAAAAGAAAAAGCCCCAAATCTGGAATTTTATCCACGCCTAAGACTGGCCATAATTGTTTTATTTAGTCTGAATTTGAGTCACTGGAGAATTATTTCAGACGGAAGAACTGGAGAAAGCATAAGAAAACAAATCTTTATGGCATTGGGGAGAAATCAACAAATTAAGCCTTGCAAATACAGCACGGCCGAGATAAAAATTAAATTAATTAAAATGCACTCTCTTCCGACCAAAAAACTAACTGTTAAATTTTGAATTATTTTTCTCGAATTCCATAACACATTAGAAAGCCGAAATACGCAGATCAATTGCCAGCTAAGTTTTTCCTAACCTTTTTAGCAATGTACAGTCCCCCTAAATCTAGCAGAGAGAAGGCCGAAAATCAGATAATGTCAGTGATTCTTCTACAGATCAGAGGAAACTTAACAAAAACCCAAACAGAACATTAAAAACCAAATCTCTCATCCCGGAGTAGACGAAAATAACCAAAATCGCAGAAATTCTGCTAATTCGTTTGTTCAAACACATCTCTCGGGGCAAAACATGAAACACTTGCAAATACTGAAATATCGAGACATAACATTATGGGAGCCGAACTTACAGTTGGAAAAGTATTGTTCGTATACGAAATGAGCATACAGGTCTTGCCTACAGCTCCGTTGAAATAAAATAATGTTTGCAGAACACATCAAGGCAGAGGTAACTTTTGCTCTGATACCAAATGTTAGAAAATTTACAGCAACGATTCTTTATGTGGAATTAAAGAATCTAAAATTTAATTTAGAAGTCCAGGAATACCTCCAGCCATTGATGACGCTCTTGCTGTACAGTTCACTTGCTTCTTCACTTCAACAACACTCCAGCTTCTTCAATCCAAGCAAAATAAAAATCATAGAAAATCTGAAGGCACTTCCAAGCTATGCTCTCTCAGGTAGATGGTGTAAATATTCAGGTAGATGGTGTAAATAACTGAAGGGGATTGAGAGACTAGCTTGGGGACCAAATAGATGAATTTATAGCCAAGCTTCCATCAAGTTTCTAATGGCTATGTGTCAGGTATTCCACAAATCAAGGCAGAGAACTCCAGATGGAGTAATGGACCACTTCAGAAGCTCCAACCAGAAAATTAATTAACTGCAGTTGATTTCCTTAATTTAAGGAAACTACTGCAGTTGGTTTCCTCAAATTAAGGAAATACTGCAGTTTACTGCCATAACTGTAGGCAGCAGTTGGAAAACTTTAATGGAGCTTAACATGGAATGTCGTTACAAACAGATTTTGATGGATGAACGGAAAAAATTTCTGCTTCTCCACCATATTCAAGGAGTGATACTTCTTACGGTAAAAAGTTTTTCATAAGATCAGACGAATGAGAACTGTCCATTTGTTACATTCCATGCATTGTTTGCATCCAAGGAGCAGTAGTAAAATACAGGGCCACAGATGATATAAAAAGATATCTCCGTTTTGCTCGGAGAGAAAGGGAAGGGATGGGATGGGATGGGGTACCATTTTCTGAGGAATATCGATTTGGAAGGAGCTTTGTTGTGGTGGAATTTGTTCCCGTATCGTAATTTGACAAGAAAACTTGAAATATTGAGGCTTTGCATATTCTGAGAGTGTTGTTCTAGTGAATCCTGTTAGTTTCAAATACTACTCATATTATAGATTCGTTCCAGTATGATTCAGATCCAATGCTCAGGGCAGATTAAAAAACACACGAGGTGTGATTGCAATTCAAAATTTGCATATTATCTGAAACTCCTAAAATTCTCAACGATATTTAATAAACTCATAAAATTGGCCTTAACTATGATTAATAATCCAAACAGGATCGCTTGATAAACTGATGCGTACCTGCCCTCTGAAAGAGAGAAAACGACAGCTATGCAATGCCATGTTTCTAATAAAGTAACTTCTGTAAGGTGAAGTCGCCCTCCCCTGCAATTTTGTAATGGATGTGACCCTACGCTTCCAAAATAGATGTTGAGCAGAATTTGTCGTCTGTGAGTGAGGGCATGAAGGCTTTGACATTAGATATTGCAAGTATTTCTTCGAAGCGAGGGATCTTTGTAGATTATCAAGTAGGCGAAATAGGCAATGTATAAAAAGGTTCAGCTATCCACAATTTTCATCCGGAGAATCGCACTATTTTCTAGGATTCCTAGACCTTTTGTTGACATAAATAAGGGCGGTAATGTTGAGGGAGAGGGTTTGATATTATATATATGTATATGAGAGATCATACTCATTTCTTCATAACCAACTATTTCTATGAAAGTTGTTAATGCAAAAAAATAAGGTTGTTTATCACATTTTAAATCAATTTATATAATATTTTAACTAGCATTTGCATCTTATGTTGCAAAGGAAACGCCGTAAGGCATAGAGTGGTGAAGAATAGCATAGAGTGGGGAAGAATAAGGACATGTATAGAGTGGGGAAGAATAGCATAGAGTGGGGAAGAATAGGGACATGTGAATGGACATTGTTGAAAGCAAGGGTGGATGATGATAATGAGAGTGGTCTTCCCACTTCCTATTCGCCCAACAATGCCAATCTTTTGCCCTCCCTCAAATGTACATGTAATGCCCCATAAAACAAGGGGGTTGTTGGCTCTATATCTAATCTGCACACATATCAAAATATATTCGACTGCAAACATCATAAACCATTCAAATTTTAGTTAAAAAAATAAATGTTAACACATTCATCTTGTTGGAATGCACAACTCAGGTACCTTCAAGTCTTGCAATTCCACCTTCCCATGCGAGGGCCAACTATCTGGTGGTCTGCAATCTTCTATAACAGCTGGTGCCTCACTAGGAATGTGCATGTACTGTTTGATGTGTTCTACAGAAACAATGTAGTTTGCAAGTGTCCATTGGATGTGAATACTGGAAACCAATGACATGTTCAATGACAAACCATATGATAGTGTCATCCCAACAAAACCTGCACCAGTTCAAATTTTAGGCATCATCATCGTATGCATAAAAGCATCCAGTAACAACAGATATCTCCCACATACGACCCTTAGTTTCATCGTTCATACCAGGATTGAAGCTGCCCATTGGGAGTAGAACCATAGCAAGAGCAGAGGAGCAAAGAACAGTTGCACTTAACATCTCTAGACGCTGAATCAACCAATCATTTGCCGAGAAACTGTAGAAAAAGGGGTTCGAATTTTTATCCATAAGGTCTAAGTTCTTCTTTAAGAACTGATCCTCAACCTTGAAAGCCCTAATGGTCATTGTTCCTGCTATGGACTCGCCAAAATGATTTGCAATAGGTGATTTTGTTGTGCCATTCAGTCTCATCACTTCTTGTTAAGTTAAGGCTGGAAAGCATAACTCAAACAAAACCATGGCCCTCAAAACTGAACCCCCCAGTATGTGTAATCCATATTAACCTTAATCCACTTATAGAGAGCATGATACATTGTAGATCATGACATTAGTTTTACCAAAGTTAACTGACAACTATCAAAGGTCACATAAGTTGGATAGCACACCAATTTGACTCTTCAACCCCTCAAGTGAAACCTGTGAGGATCATGTCATCAATAAATAAAAACAGGGAGAACAAGATGTATTGTAGAAGACACTTGTCCCTCCCCTATATGTGTCGGCTAAAAAAATTACTCCAACTCACCAATTTAGAATCATCCCATAAAGAGTTGATGAGGGGCAGCAGCCCTATTTGACCACAATGGTGCTCTTAATGGAGTCCAAAAGGTTGTGAGCAGAGTGAAGATGACAAGGTACTAGCTCATTCAATCTCAAATGGCCACCAAAAGGGTCTTTGAAATACCAATGTCACATAACACTATGGAGCAAAGCCTCTCAAAACAAAGTGAAATGCTTTTCGAAAGTCCATGAGCAACAAAAGGCTTTCAAAGAACAACAAAGGGCCTCCTAGTAGTAGCTTAGTGAGTGAATGTGGTCAATGGCTTCATACCTATGTTGCAGGAAATGTGGTATGGAGGTCCGTTTCCGTACAAAAACGGGTATGAAACATAGAAACGCGTTTGGTACGACCATGAAACGTGTTTCCGGCCGTACTGCCACGTTTCCTGAGACGGAAACGTGGCCAGTACGGCCGGAAACGCGTTTCAGACCGTACGGCCCCACGTTTCCTCATTAAACTTGTGCTTTTTATTTTTATTTTTATTTTTTTTAATTTGTTTTATTTATTTATAGGTATGTTAGCGACTTCTTGTTGCTTCGCCCTCATTGGATTTTCATATGGAGAAAGTAGATTTTAATCTCACTCAACAATCCAGGCAGACTTATTTGTTTTTCAGGATTTCAAGGCATTGGAGGGATTGCAACGTTTCCATTGGATTTTATCATGTACTAGGGTATGGAACTTGTATTTAATCAAGAGAACCAAGCCCTCTATGCAGGGGAAACTCCCAATAATCAAGATCATGTAGGGTACTAGGGTATGAAACGTGTATTTAATCAAGAGCACTAAGGTCGTTCGACTATGTAGGAGGAGACTCCCAATACAACAGTGTTCCTTCTAAAGAATGGGATGTGGATGTAGAAAATCTTGATTTGGATCTCTCTCTTGCAGCCTTATAGTCTTTATTGTACTTGCAGCTTCATATATTAATATAAATAAAGGCTGATTTTGAGATTCGGATATATAATAAAGGTTGCTTTTGGATATTCCGATATTTTTATTTTCATTATGTGATCATTCATGAGTAAATGTGATGTAAATTAAATCTTAATTTTTAATCGCAATAAATTATAATGTATCATTTATGCTTTATAATTGCACACACACACACACACACACACATATATATATAGTCATGTTTCCTCGTTTCCAAAATTTAGGGAGGTCGTGTTTTGTATCGCTTCCCGTTTCGGAAACTCGTACCCGTTTCCCCATTTCGTGCAACTTAGCTTCATACTCTCAACAAAATATTTCCTGTCCTTTGGGCCTGAGATAGAGATTTCTTTGTGCATTTGTATGCATCTGATGTGTATTATGCTACAACAAATTAACTACCTGAACAAAGAGCACAAATGTGTGTATGCCATGTTGAAGTTTAGCAACAACTTCTGCTAGTTTCTTTTCTGCTAGCTTCTTACACTTTCCATAATAATGTCTAGACTCTAGACTCTATATCCATTTTCTGTTTTTCACCCTTGCAAGCATCCGCTTGTAAATTAATTTTCAGTATATTTTTTCTGGCAAGGCTTGGACTGCAGTAAAGATAATAAAGAATATTTCAGATAGTACTACAGAATAGCTCATATATTTCAAACATGTATTCCAACATATATCAAATACTGGGGATTTGAAAAAGGGAATTTGAAGCAATACTAGGCATTGATAAAGTTAAAGTTCTTGTCGGACAATGATTGTTTAGAAACTCTGGTGAACCACAACATACTAAAAAGATTTGTTTTCTACAATACCGAGCAGGCATTCAATATAAGAATAGAAAAAAAATTCACATTTTTTTGGCATTTTTCAATTAAATTTCTTCCTGTCTTTGTTGAGATGATGGTTTCTCTGCTCTTAAATTGTTCAGGCTGCATTATAAAGAGGTTTTCAGAGGTTATTTTGACCATGCGCTAGATTACTAAATGAGGAAAGCCTACATAGGGTTGACCCACATAAGCATTACCCTTTTACTACTAGAACTGTTAAAATATCTCCTCTGTGGTGGCATATTCCTTTGGTGGGATATCATCCCATAATAATACTCTATTCTACTCTAACCTCCATCATTGACATATGGTTATTGCTTTCTTGTACAGCTAATACATGAATATATCAATAACTAAGACAATTTCTGCTACATTGATGAGTGACCACTGACAATAAAGATAAAAATCTCAATTTCCTCATTTCTTAGTCTTTTAAGCATTACCTCTGTTTCATAGGCTGTCGAGCATTGTGAACTGATGATATCCATTGAGTTGCTAGAGTTCCACCTGGAACCTCCTTGTGTTGCTCATCATCATCGACATGTTTTGGACCACCCTATTTTAACATAAAATTTGAACTTAAACACACATTAACATGAATAAAAATAGCAATAAATACCCGAAACAGAAAGACAAATTTAAACATCAACACCAACCAAGCAATTGAATGGAACTTGTAATACTTCAATGTTTATAACTTGTAAAATCTCAAGGACTTGAAACAGTTTCAATCTAGTTGTTTCTCCAAGTACATCCATAACTCATGACACTTCCAAACACTTCCACGACTTCAAAGAATTGCTTTGAATCTATCCAATATTCTAAGCACGTCCAAAAAATCAGACAAGTTCTTCTAATGATTTAAGGGACTTTGACTGAAGAGACTTGGGGCCGCACATGAGATAGGAACTTCTGAGCTCCATCTGTATTAATTGGCCTTGTTGAAATATTTGCTCCAAGAATGCCTTCAAAAAGGCAAATAAGCTTCTGATAATTTGGCTCTTCATTGAATTTCATATTTGTGACTGCTTCAAGAAATTGCCAGAAAGGAACTGGACATGAGTCACACAACATTTTGGGAGAAGTTGCCATCTTCTTTTTACAAACAAGAAAGCCCTCGTTGTCACCCTACAAGGGAAAAAACAGGCAATAAGACAAAACATGCAATAAGACAAAACGTTGAATGTGAATCTCCACAAAACAAGTCAGAGAACAACATAATTTATAAATGTACCTGGTAACCTTGCCAAGGCAACCTGCCCCTAAGAAGGAATATTAGACTGTATGCTAAAGACTCTAGATCATCTCGTCTACTTCCTGTTCTCCCAAGATGTGCATGTACACTGTCATACCTAACAGTACCTCTGAATAGAAACATGGACATTTACAAGATAATAAAATTAATATAATCCAATACACAAAATAAAACCAGATAAATGGAAATGAATAAAACTAAATACAATATAACAAGCTTAAGTACTGTCATACGAAAGCTAAGAAACTAACCTAAAGACATCAGGCCATTGATCATAGTCAACATGATGACCTGATGATGTATCCTTCCACTTTGACGCTGGGAATAGAAAAGCATTAGCGTGGATGACAATACACAAATGGTTGTGGAGAAGTTTTTCGATGAAATGTGATAAATATAAATTAAAAGAAATCAGGAAAAAAGGCAGGAACAAGCATCAGAAAGCTTTTCTGCCATGCTTCAGATAAATACCAATCCAGTCAAAAGGCATTCATTTATCAATCCAGCCAAAGGCATTCAAGTCAAAAAGATTATCATGTTGTTACACAATTATACAAGAATAGACGAGAAAATTGAAAAACTCACCCAAGCCAATATCTAGCAGAAAGAGTTTTTTCTCATCAGAAGTTCTAGGTTGGCCAAGTAAAAACTTTTCAGGCTTCACATCTCCATGAATAAATCTAAAACAGACAAAATTTGGTAACCATTTCAGACAAGGAAGTTCAATCAAACCCATTTCCCAATTTCTCTTGTAAAAGCCAAATCCCCAATCCCAAATTAATCGCACCCAAAATAATATTTATCACTGCAAGTGCGAAATGGCTTTCGAGGTTTCACATTTCTTAGTATGCTCGTCTGCCTTACCCACTTGATGAGAACGATGGACCAGAATGTCAGCAAGAAGACTAAATGTATGAATGTGATCAGAGCATGTTTGCTGCATGAGGTCAAATGGTTCTTCCTGTCTTTGTTGAGATGATGGTTTCTCTGCTCTTAAATTGTTCAGGCTGCATTATAAAGAGGTTTTCAGAGTTTATTTTGAGCATGCGCTAGATTACTAAATGAGGAAAGCCTACATAGGGTTGACCCACATAAGCATTACGGACGAGGCCATCTTAACGAACAATGCAACATATCCATACCCAACCGGGGACCCTGTGGACGACCTGAATAGGATGGTGATGAAATTTGTGATCGAGCACAAAAAGGGCATCCTGCTTGCCCGCGATGAAAGCCGAATCCCTGAAAAACTAATCGAGTACCATCGTCCCCGAAAGGAAAGCGTGGCCCATACGAGGTACATAACCATGTATGAATACGAAACCGCAACGGGAGATCCGACCCATTTGTTCTTCAACGGATTACCCTATGACGCCCCGGCTACTGAGACGCCGAGGCAAGGAACCAGCGAAATATGGCATTTCATCGATCTCATAGACGACAATCATCCACTCCATATCCATCTCGGACTGTTTCTCGTCCTCAAGAAAACAGAGCTGCTGAAACTGGACGAATTTAAGTCTTGCATGCAGAAACAGAATGACGCCCTCAAATGCAATATTGAGAAACATGCTCAGGGAAAAGTCATGGCAGCGCCTGCGCAGGAACGTGGATGGAAGAATGTGTTTAAGATGCAACCCCGATATATGACAACCATTCAAATTTTTCATTTCATCTGCCCAGCAACTGTCTATCTGCGGGGTCTCATCGTATACCTGTCTCATCAATTGGATGGATGAGATTAGTTTCATCGTCTAACACTTAAATCAAAGGCTCATAAATGTACACGTAACCCAAGAGGAAAGTTGATTTCAAATGGAAATGCCTTACGGTGTAAATATTATTAATGATCAAGATATAATATTTTTCCCAAAAACATAATAAATATTATTCATAAACTTAAATGAAAATATATTATAAATAATGAGTATATATTGTAATTAATTTTTTATTATATATTTAATTTCAATGATATAATCAATTTGATTTCTAAAATGAACGAAGCTAGCAAGATCAGGAACTTTCATTCTGTTGCAAGAGCAGGAAATGTTAATTAAGCAAGCGGGTGCAGGAAACGACAGAGTTGAAGGAAAACCTCAAGTATCTTTCGTGTGAACAACCCCTAGCTTAACTGAAATCCAGGAGGAATTAGAGAAATTGGAGATGATTCCCAGGAAGCCGAGCTACCAGGATGCTGAGATTCTGTGACCTCCAATCCTCTGCCTCGAATGCCTGTTCATTCATTCTGAGCTCACCGCAATGAGAACCAATACCATTTGAGTCCGTGTTGGGATCTCATGGTCGCCACGTTCCTCTCTATCCGTCCTCTACTTTACTGGATTTGTCTCATATGCCTGTTTTGTCTCATGCATTGTCATACGTTTCTCCTCCCGCGATATCATAGCCTTTCCTGTCCTGGTGCGCCCTGATAGGGGCCTTGTGGTGGCCTATCATTATTGAGAATATGGCGCACATTCTATGTACACGTTCCCTCCGTCTCGACACATTGCTACTTACTATCCACCTGCATCCTTTAACCGACACCTCGCATACTACGTGCCGGTGCTGGTTTACCGTTTTACCATCTCTGTCGACGTCCACTATAAGGAGGGGCATTTTATAGTTCTAGAAGTTTTTTCAATTCCTATCCGCCCTGCGCGCGTCGGCGCCGTGACATATCTGGATTCTGTCGTCATTAGCTCTCCTCTGCTGATAGTTGGCCTCCTTTTCCTTTGTCCATGGCATCTCTGGGCGCTGGGGAGGTTCTGGATTGAAGCGTTACTGGCCAAGACGGCGTTACTTCTCGGCGGCTTTCTGCTTTTCACATGGATTCGTCTTTCTCCAGGTCAGTTTAATTGCTCGTTTTGTTTCGTTCCGCATTCATATGCGGATTATATGAACGTATGTTTATTGTCATTTCCTGTCATCCTCATTGCTCCACTTATCGTTTCCTCCGGAAATTTGACTGATTATAATTATCTGCTCATGGAAATTATATATGGTTTGAGGGATCTCTGTCATAGTATTGTATGGTATCTTAATATCTGTGTTATATCAAAGCCGTGTGTAGAATTTAGCTTCAAGATAGGCCACCGGTGGTGTAAATGTAGTTTTTTCTACTGTTGCTGCATAGTTCTACCTTGTTTCTCATAAGTTTTTCCTATTTCAGCTATTTGCGTATATCGTTTCCGTTGCAACCCACTACGCCATCAATCATGTCAGACGCTCCCAGAATATGATCGCTGATGAACTATCTAAGAGGGGCCTTCATTCATAGTGCCGAATATGGAATTTGAGCATCACAGTGGGGTCCGTCACGCACCAAATTCGTCATTTCTCAATGCCGGGTATACAGGAAATACATGAATGTCCTGGTATGTATCATGTACCTGACTTTTTTATCTTCATCTTCTGTTTCATGCTCTGGTATCACTGTTAGTTTCATCTCTAGGACTTTGGTTTAATCTTCATGTTTGCGAAGTTTTATGTTTTCTGTATATGCAGTCATGTTGCCAAGTTATATGTATTTTCTGTATATATAGTCATGTTTTCCATCTGTAGAGGCAAATTTTGCTTATATTTACCATTATCATACTATCATGTAACAGAATTATAAAATTAATATATTCAGTCTTTTTTCGTACTGAAAAAATCATGAGCGCATAGGTGGATTGCAGAAATGAAGGAAACATTGAATCTAATTGAAATGGGACACATCAGGTTGAAATTATTGAGGAGGAAGCAGAGCCTTCAATCCATAAAAAATGGCCAAAGTACCCATGTTTAAACTAATCATCAAAAGGAAAGGTGCAGGTCCTCTGCACACACATATATACGGCCCAGTCCCACGAGTTAAACTAACACAACACACTATATGGCATGTTATAGCAAAAACCACAGGTTAAACTAACACACAACACAATAGATTGCAGGCTATACCAAAAAAGCTCAGGTTCAACGAACACACAGCACAATATACAAGAAGCTATATCAAACACGACCACAGATTAAACTAATATACAACAGGTTATGCCAAAAAAATCCACAAGTTAAACCCATAAACAGGTCTATGAGAAGTCAAGCAAAAAGTCGGTGATGCTTGAATTGAGATGGGGATAAACTGGTTAACCTAGAGCCAGAGACGTGTACACAGCGGATTGGAATGATGAAGAGAGAATAAATAAATCTAATTGAAATGGTGGACACATGCGGTTGGAACTAGTGAGAGGAAGTAGAGCTTTAAATCCAATAAAAATAAAAATAGCTAAACTAATCAAAAGGATAGATGCAGGCCATCTCTATATCCCTCTTTAGCTAAATTAATCAAAAGGAGAGATGCAGGCCGTCTATATATACCTGGAATTGGGATTCATTGTAACGATTTCATTTCCTTCATTCATTTCTCAGCAACATCGATGATCTCTTTCCTCCTTTCATGCATTAGCCCTTCACTCATTCCTGGTGTAGATTGGCAAATAATTTACAATGCACAAAAAATACAAAAAAATACAAAGTAATGAAATGGAATTAGTTCTCGCAGTAGAGCTGAGATGAACAGAAACATTGAAATTCTGAAATTAAATAGAAATTGATTCTACCATTTCTGAGAGATAATAGATCTCCATGAACCAAAAACGCTTAAAAACCACAAGCTAAACTCCAAAAAAAAAGATTGTTTTGGCTATGAGAAATCGTGCAAAGGGCCAGCGACGATTGGCATGGCGATGAACAGAAACACTGAAATTAAATAGAAAGTGATTCCATCATTTCTGAGAGATAATAGATCTCCATGAACCAAAAACTGTTATACTGAAAAACCACAAACTAAAGTACTACAGAGCAGATTAAACCCAAAACAAGGCTATGATAAATCTTGCAAACGGCCAACGATGCTTGGCATAACGATGAATAGAAACACTGAAATTATGGAATTAAATAGAAATTGATTCTATCATTTCAGAGATAATAGATCTCCATGAACCAAAAACTGTTATACCGAAAAACCACAAACTAATACAGAGTAGGTTAAACCCGAAACAAAGCTATCAGAAATCATGCAAAGGGCCAGCGATGCTTGGCATGGCTATGGACAAAAACACTGAAATTCTGAAATTAAATAAAAACTGATTCTACCATTTTTCAGAGATAATAGATCTCCATGAACCAAAAACTGTTATACCGAAAAACCACAAACGATAATAATACAGAGCAGATTAAACCCAAAACAGACTGAAAAATCATGCAAAGGGCCATCGATGCTTGGTATGGCGATGAAGAGAAACCCTGAGTTTTTGAAATTAACTAGGGATTGACTCTACTGTTTCTGAGAGATAACAGATCTCCATGTACGGATCTAGCTAGAGTCGCAGACATGCCCACAGGAAAAATGCCAGTGATTCTTGGCATGACGATAAACTGGTTAAGCTATATCCATATCCAGGCAAATTTAAGTCTTGCATGCAGAAACAGAACGACGCCCTCAAATGCAATATTGAGAAACATGCCGAGGGAAAGGTCATGGCAGCGCCTGCGTAGGAACGCGGATGGAATAACGTGTTTAAGATGCCAACCCCGATATATGACAACCATTCAAATTTTTCATTCCATCTGCCCAGCAACCGTCTATCTGTGGGGTCTCATCTCATCGTATACCTGTCTCATCAATTGGATGGATGAGATTAGTTTCATAGTCTAACACTTAAATCAAAGGCTCAGAAATGTACACGTAACCCAAGAGGAAAGTTGATTTCAAATGGAAACGCCTTACAGCGTAAATATATGTGTTTTCTTTTTAAAGTTGATGATCTCACATATCTCATTTACATTATAGCATGGAGTTGAAATATTTAAATATATTTAAATACTCATTCATTTAGTTAATCTTCAAAAGTACAAATTATAAATATATTTTAGTATTTAGTTAATTTTATTATATTTATACTATATCAATATTCACTGTTTCAAATTTTAAAATTTCGTTTAGTATTGTCGGATCTTTCTACTTTATGAAATAGTATGTTGGATGATGATCTTGTGTATGTTTTCACTCAATAAATTATTTCTTAGATAAATATCATGTCAAAGCAATTTTGGTGTATCCAGAATCATATTCAATTTTACATTCTACAAATACAATTACACAAGTCGTAGCAATAAGAATTTTGTGTTCTTATTGGCTAAATTAAAGAGTGATGTTCTCTTGGCATATCAATGAAGTTCAGAACCCAAGGGGTGAACTCAACAAGTTTTCATCAATGTTGTTGTGTATTTATCTCACTCATTGTCAATAGATGCCTCATTTGAATATCTTGGATTATGTGGACTAATTTACATGACGGTTGAAGATAATTGGAAAATTATTCGTATAAACAAAAGTTGTATCCTATGATTATTATTTACCTACAATCAACCTACAAGGAACTTTATGGAAGCAACACTCTCCACACATTTAAGAGTTTTTTTTCAAGTCTTACAATATATAAATTCCATCTCCTGTCATTGATATCCTAAAGCTTATATTTCTACATATTTTATGTCTCTTTATAGTATACAAATAAGAAATATTTTCCATTACCATGGTAACAACTCTCCAATTGATGGAATTGAACAACATAGTCATTGAACAAAATTAAAATTATTGTTTCATTGTCAAAATATTATATTTATTACATAGAATGGTCTTTCTTATATAAGCATAAAAGTTAGGGACATCATATTTCATTGTCTCTCTCTTTTTATTTTAATATATATTACAATTAACTACTTAATCATTAAGTTATGTTATTTACCATCCTCTAAGTTATTGTATAATTTCATCCTAGTTGAGCTAGGAACATTCCCACTTTCCTCCTAGTTTAGTAAAGACATTAGATAATGTGAAATTCACATGTACAATATTATTGTCATGATTAGATTGTTTTCGATATAGGGTTTTTATTCAGAAACATTGAGCTAGAGTGCATTACAGAAAATGATCCTACTATGGAAAGAAAGAACGCTATGGCATCCTTGAAATAATTGCATTTTGCAAGTGCTAAAATTGACGAATAGATTTGATAGTGTCTTCTTAGATGGAGCAAGGCGTCTAATTTGAGTGGTTCCACTCACTTTTCTTTCTACTCAACATGACACTAAATGGGAGAATCTTCTACTGCAACCTATGAATATTCACTTTGATATCACTTCATGAGTTTGAATTCACAATATTTTATGTATTAATCCTCTCTAAATTTTGTATTGTCATTTTTTGGGCCATCTACTATTTTCTCATCTTTTGAATATCTATCTTGATATACTTTCCTACTTTTGCTTGTATGACAATCTCTTTTGTAATGGTTGTCCCATATATGAGCTTCATAATGCCCCATCCACATATGCCTAGTTACTCTATGATATATTGAAGTTTGTTCTCAAAATATGCCAATAGATTTTTCTTACAGTGGGATCTAATGTAATTGGATTCTCTAGGATAATATTTTGTTACTACTAAGAGGTGTTAAGGGTGTCATTTTGACTTGTGTCTAGAAGATTGGCTAGTAAGGTGGTGAACTAAGAAGGTGATCTTGTATAGAGCTTCAAAGAATGAATGTTTGTAAGTGTATATGTACCTTCTTTCAATTGCTTCAGATTCATAGTGATGGTAGTTGATGTGGTCATTGAACATGAAGTGTTTTTATCATAATTATTATTTCCTATGTTAGTCATCTTACTTTGTAGAGGAAGAAGTTGGTTGAATTCTTAGCCATGTTTTGATCATGGAAATCCCATTTTTATTATTATTGTTGATGTTGAATGTTTGTATAAGTTAGAAGGTGCATTTAGGGAATATGTATAAATTGGAGTTATAATCATATAAGTCATAGAGATCCATATGGTGAATGAAAATAACATTAGATAAACATTTATCCTTATGTTGTGCAAATCCTTTAAACTTTTTAAAGAATTAGTGGTTAATAAATGCAAGTTTTTTTTATGCATTTTCAATTTTTTGATGTGGGTCTACTCATAAGTATGAAAAGTGCGTAATTGTTGGATGTGGAATTCAATTTTCATCCAACGAGTGTCTACTCTTGACATTTGAGTAAAACTATAAGGAGATAAGTCATAAATACAATTAAAAATTAGTTTTATTTTTCCTTCAAATATTTACCTCTTGAGTCTTATTGGTTCTTTTAAAGTTATTTTTGAAAGTACATGTTTTGTTTTGAGGCCCATATTTTACCTCAATATTCCCTTGATGATTCCAAAAACCAACAATTGTTGTAACATTAATGATCATACATAGGAGAAGTGTTGGAATTTGCATCCAAAGCTCAACCTAAAGAACAAAAAGAAAGATGCTATGAAGAAAAATCTCATGGTTGATGATTTTAGCAACCAGGTGGAAAGTAGCTCAGATGTGGATGGGAATATTGTTTGTACTTCAATGAAAAAGGGGTTGAATCTGATTAACCTTCAGCAACAGGGAGAAAAGGAAATGACTAGACTCTTCCATATAAAGATATAGGTCAATAAGAAAAAAATTGATGCTCTATTTGACTTAGGCTCATAGGTGAATCTCATAG